>JAPYZP010002944.1:0-15088 GCA_030522985.1 Torymus sinensis
CATCAGTCCCACCCCCAGCAGCAGCACCAGCACCAGCTGGACGGCACGGGCAAGTCGTCCTCGTCAGCGAACTCAACGTCCTCGAGTGTGGAGCGTCCAGTCTACCTCGGCCACACGTCCCTCCTGTCCTCGAGCAACAGCGCAGGCATGCCCACGGTGAAGACGGAGCCGCGCAGCTGCGACGTCATCGGCCAACCGTACTCGGCCTACTACCACCAGCACCATCCGCACCAGCTCGCCAGCGTGCCCACGAGCGGCGGCGGCGGCACCGGTGGGGAACCCCATCAGCAGGCCAACTACTACCCCAGCCAGGAAACGGCGCCCTACCACCATCAGCACCACGTCACGGCGGCCGCTAAACTCCTCGCCTCGTCCTAAGTCGCATCTATGTATGCCTTCTCTCTTATCGGCGAACGAAACGATCGGCTCGTATTATATATATAGCGGTCTCGGTATAAGAATAGCCCGTGACGAAAGATTCGGTATACGAGAATATGGCGCTTATCTGTCGCGATTTTAGTGTGGAGTCTCATAGTGGTGGTAGTCCGTACTAGAGAAAATACGATTGACAGTAATATTAGGCATCGAGATATATTGCGTGTAAAAATATTATGGAAAACACACAATTGCGGTGCTGCCATCTACGTAGAACTGTCTAAACGCAGATTTTTTTTTTAATTTTGTTAGTACTTGGCATTACTAAAATATAGGCAGACTCGTAAAAATGGCTGTTTATGTAATGGTCAAATTGCGATTTTACTTAGCAAAGCTTCGGTAATTCATCGATCTCGTGTCAATGTTTTAAAGCAAAATTCATTATATAAATGAAACTATTTTCATTTGTGTAGGCATTTTCAGATTAAAATTTGACCATTTGTATTTATGTTGTTAATGTAATGACCAGTTGTATTTTCTGTAGTATTGTCTATGCTAGAAAATGTTGAGATCTCTTGGTCCTTTTCTCGAGAATATGTAGTAAAATGATGAAATTCAATTATATTACACTCATCGATAACATATTCTGTATTCTATTATACTGCAGTGTTTTGGAACAGCTTATAAAGTCAGTAACGCGATCTTTAACTTCTTTTTTTTTAAATACGCGCAGCAGTGCTACGGACTTTAGAATATCCGAAATGTTTGAACATATTTTTTATTTCTATAGAAAGAAATGTGTTATCGTCGAGTATAAGACAAGTTTATATTAAAGAAAGAGTTTCCTGTCGAAATTGTTATATGCTGTCGAATGCATAATTGATGTACTTACTAAAATATACGTAGCATAAGTTTTGTTTAATGTAAGTAAAATAAAATGCGCGTGCGTTTTTCTCAAGTGTGGCATTTTTGAAGATTGTCTGTACTGTTTGAACTTAACTTTTTCAAATATTCATCAAAATCATTTAACTTTTTTGTACAGAATTGTCAACCTTAAGAAACTTTACCTACTGGTACCGAGCACTGATAAACTTTATATACTTATCAACGTATTTGTGGTATTATAAAAACGTGTAATGTTACGATACACGATTGATATATACAAACCGAATACTGCATATCATTGATATATGTGTGTATTAATACAGAGCTCAAAATGACTGCGAAAATGATGTATTATACATATATGAATAAAGCTTCTGTGTCGTTAACTCCAAATTTATTAGTAGATGTATTGTATGAAAGAAATGAAGAAGATATTAATTTCAACTTCCTTTTTTGAAATATGCCTTTCAGTGTTTAGATTAAGTATTTAATCTTAGACGTGTTTGTATTGCATAAGTTTGCATTATAATTCTTCGAAATTGCGTAAAATGCATTCTTTAAAAAGTATATCGCACGTAAATAATCATTATATTATCTATTCAAATTAATTGTATATAAAATGTATGTATGGCAAAGCGTTGTATATTCGATACCTTACATGTAGATGAAATCTTTACGCTACATTAGCATTTCAACCATGGACAAAAATATTGTAAACACGCTCGACTGCGGAAACTAATTAATTTCCCATTGTAAATTGATTAAAAATAGTAACGACGAATATCTCGATTCAGTAGATACAAGCAGTGACATCTGAACAAACGGTGATAAATGAAACTGTTTTATCGACTGTAGTTGTAATCCACTATTTACCCATTGTCAGTAAAAAGATAAAATCCATAACAACGTCGTTTCCTTAACTCATAAACCAACTGAATATATATTTTATAAATATTTTAAATACAAATTATACTTGACCGTTTTATAATATTTATTTTAGCATTACGTTGTTGTTTAATCCCATATATCTCACAAAACTCGTA
Organism: Torymus sinensis; assembly: GCA_030522985.1. Taxonomy (NCBI): domain Eukaryota; kingdom Metazoa; phylum Arthropoda; class Insecta; order Hymenoptera; family Torymidae; genus Torymus; species Torymus sinensis. The sequence goes on from JAPYZP010002944.1 coordinate 2,304, forward strand.
AAAATCGGTAAGATTATAAATCAGAGAAATATTTTATAAGCGGGTGTCCACATAGCGTCTCACGTGCCTTGTCTCTTGTCTCATGTCTCAAGCGCGAAAAAAATCGTTGTCTGAATTCTTATATATTTATAGTTTATGGCAATAGAAAATTATACAGAAAAAATGACCATAAATTAGAAATTACTAAGATTGTGAACAAGGATTTTTTTCGCGCTTGAGACATGAGACAAGAGACGAGGCACATGAGACACTATGTGGATACTCCCTAATTAAATTTAATTAAAGAAGTTGATTTTCAAAAAGTATATACAAACATTACATAATATATATAAAATTAAAGTAGGGCGGTTTACAATACTAAAAGAATAATAATAATAATAATAATAATGATTAAAGAGATAAAATATTTAATTATTTGGTCCGACAGTAGCATATTAAACATTTTTGTGCAAATAATATTCATAATACATCACAAGCTAATGAAGCAATGTGATATGCAATACATTATAAAACTAAATCATGCAAAGTTCGTACAACCATTTTAGTAGTGAGTAAAATTAAATAAGTAGAAAATAAAAATTGGAGCTTTTAGTAATAATCATGCATACAAGTGTACAACTTTGCAATTTGATGTATGAGTTCAATATAAATAATTGCTAATTTAATTTAATGCAATATTAAATTTGAGTGATTTTCTTAAAATCAATCGCTTTATTATGTATTGATTATATTTTTAGTAAATATATTGGCTGTTGAATTTAGATCAAGATCCAATGAAATTTAATTTATTGTAATGAAATAACAATCTTCCTCATAATTAATTTATTGTACTTGAGTAGATGTTAAAATATATATATACATAAGATTTATGATAAACTAAAAAATTACCATAAATTATTTTGTGCTGTTTATTAGAAATTTTTGTGTGATACAGTAATCAGTTTATTTCTATTTCGCAGAAAAATTTGTAATTATACTTTTAATTTTTGCGGGAGGATTTATTATGCAGACATTAATTTTGACAAAGTATTTATAAAATATTTTAACTATTAACATCGTAACTGGAAACTACAGAAGATTAATCATACTTTTCTTATCATAGATTAAAAATAATTAAAAGATTAAGCCGCATTGAAAAAAAAAAATGATTAAAACATTTCACACTAAGAATATTTACTTAGTTAATTTTTTTACACCATCTGTTTGTTTCATTAGAAAGTTTTTTAAAATATTATTTTGAAAGTAAGAGATGAAGCAATGTACTTGGTACGTGTTGTAATTCTTCTCAAAGATAAATAAATAATTGATCCTTTGTAAATATTTTGCAGAAAATTTTATATAATAATTTTTAGATTAATATTTGCATTATAAACTTTATAAGATAAATTAGTATTGTATAATTATAGAAAAGCGCGCGCAAATAATACTATTCTGTACTTAAATTCAATATAATAAACATTCTTTTGAAGAAGTTAATAAACGTGTGTAAATTATTTTCAAGTAATAAAATATATTCAGTTAAACCAATTCCGCTTGCTCACAAAGGAAGTTGTGTGATAGTGAAAACAAAATTACGAAATGAGATGTAACATGTAATATGTTTTATGACATTTGAAGTCGAAACAGGTGCTCTGTTATTAGAAAATGATACCTTTTTTGTCAGTTTTATGCATTGTTTTCTAATTTCCGTTAAATATTTTAGATCCAGTCTGGTTTCTGAGTTTAACACGGCAGGCTAATAGCACACTGGAGCAAAATAGTACATTATGAACCAAGGGAATAAAGTGGGCTAGGGTAGCGGTGGGGGTTACGGCGTGGTTAACATAAACTCTCAGATATTTAGTCGAGTATAATCGTACAATGAACAATATGTTGAGGATTTAACTCAGTTTATTAATTAGAATATATGTCTTGATTGATTAACACCTAATGTTTTACTCAAAATCAACCATAAACATTTAAATATCAATATGAACTTTGAGTGCTGCATTCGGCAATGACTGACATCCCATAAGAACACGGCTTTAAATTACGACGCCTCGGTTACCCCGCCCTGTGTTAAAAGATAGAGCGCCGTAACTGGCGTGGGCACAGTAACTCCCACATCTACCCTATGTGCTCCATGCGCGAGATATGTCGCCCGAACGAAACGAGGTCGACACACACGCGCAGGTTCGCACAACCCACTATATTCACGAGTGCAATATACGACTCCCTGTTGAAAATGAAAATGTGGTTTATGTTGAAATCATTAACAAAAACATATATTTTTATTACATGTTCCTATATATGGTCCGATTCAACACATCATATAATAAAATTATGTGTTAAAAACATGTGATAAAATTGTCATTCTAGCTATTGGTGAAGGACCAATTTCGGACCCACGTGAGTCCCTCATGACTATAATAAAAAATTTTTTAATATTTTTGTATTTTAATTGTATAAATACATCTGTATATCAACAACAAGGTATGCCTTGTAAGTTTATACAATTAAAATCAAAAAATATTTAAATTTTTTATTCTAATCATGAGGGACCCAGTGGGTCTGAAATTGGTCCTTCACCAGTAGCTAGAATGATAATTTTATCAACAGGGAGTCGTATATTGCACTCGTGAATATAGTGGGTTGTGCGAACCTGCGCGTGTGTTACATAGCCGACTTTATTCCCTTGCATAATATAGTATTTGGCCCCACTGTGCAACGCGTCGGAGAGGAGGCAGTAAAAGCAAAAGATTGTAATAACGTGTATATTTTTTTTTATTTGAAAATACCCGTACCTACAATAAAAAGAAAAACATATCAACAAAATTATTAATCATCTATAATAACATCTTGGTCGCCATGGATGTTCTCCCTTTTGAATTGCGAGGAAGCTGCCTGAGTTACTTGCTTTTTGGAATACAAGTTTAGTATTTTCCTAATAATTCCCTGAATGGCACCCGAAAAAACAGACGATCTTCATAGGATTAGTTGCAGAGCTCCGAGAGAATCATCTTCAAAAATAGTAAGTATGTCTCCTTCCGCGTTTAGAGCCACACTCCTTAATTTTTTTTTGAATATCCATTTCAATTTTCTACAACATGTTAAATCGCAATCAAAATATATGTGTGTGTATCTATTTGTGTGTGCGTGCGTGTGTGTGTGTATGTATACACATAAATTTTCCAAAAAATTGAAAGCTTACAGATGACACGTAAAACTTTAGACCGATGCAAAATTTTTGGGCACGGAAAAATTTTTATAGGGGAAAGTGGGGCTATGTTGTACACGCAGCATCCAAAACCTCAAAGTTACGAAACTTACACATTGTATTACGTTATGATTGAAAGTGTACAAAACAAACGTGTATAATATAGCTCCAATCTCCCCTACACGTAAAAGCTTCCAGATCCGTAAATATTCCACAAACGTAAAAACTTCAGTTTGCAGATATAAAAAGCTTCAATTATTAACTTTATTCAATGTGATCAATGCAGGCTTAAAGAGTGGGAATATAGGGATAGATTACTACATTTACTCACTGTCTTATTTTCAAATCTTTGGAATCTTTAGTTGAACCTCCGCGTCTCTTTCGTTGCTCGATGTAGGGTAGACGTACCGGTTTTGGCCACTGTTCCGTTTTTGGCCACATATCATCCATGTTATTAAATGTATTTTTAGGTGGCCAGAACCGGTGAAAAAAGAATCCTTAAAGTGGCCAGAACAGGTACATCTACCGGTGGATCAAATAGAGGATGTAAAGAGTCAGAAAATGATTTAATTAGAAATCTGCAGACTAATTTGAAAGATCTAATATAAAATTATGGTTCACAAGATTCTGCAAGAATGACTCTTATAGGAGTTGAGTTCCTATAACCTAGAGCTAATCTTAATGATTTCCAATGAATACAATTATTTAATTTCTTTTTTTCCGTCAAGTATGATAAATTTTATATTTGTTTATAACGTATACTTTATATAAAACTTAACAAAAAAAAAATAAAACAAAATAAAATAAAATAAAGTAATGTTACGCGAGTGCTACTTAAGAACTTTACGCTAGATAAGAACAATAAAAAACCGAACCTGACATATTGATACTTTATATTATCAGAATCTTATGTTACATGGTATATGATAATAGATACTTTATTAAGTACTGTTTTATAAGAATGTTAAAAAAAACAAAACAAAGATATATTGAAAAGTTATACATTACATTTCCTTTATTTAGAAGATGCATACGTCATACATATAATAGACACTCTCTCAGATGTTGAAATGTTCTCAAAAATAACACATTATGTATTCTATAGTAAAATTTTGAAATGAAAAATTCTAATTGATGTTTTTACATTATTGACGCAAGACTTATTATCATCGAGATGGCGAAGCTCCATATTGCAATCTTGAGATTACCAGACGAATTGCAGAGATTAGTACTACAACGATCACAAGATTTAACGATAATAGACTGACTCAGTTCCAATAAGTCTTTTGAGTATTCCTCGCACGATTTTGCTTTATAAGCACATGTTCGCATTACTGTCCCGTCTCCATCAGAATTTTCTGTAAAAACAATAGATAATTAATTATTTACAATACAAAATGTTCCGTGCATGTGACACCGACTCTCCTATCCGCCTCTTAGTTCAGACGACAAATTTCTCGTTTTATGAAGATGTAGCTTCTATCACCCCCTCCCCCATTAAATTATAAAATTAAACTGAATAAAATTCATTTTTATGAGTGAATAATCATTTAACTTGAAAGAGAACATTAAATTTGCACCTATTCTAAAAAATAATATTTGACCTCATCTCTTCAACAAGAGCAGCCAATAATTGGTGATTGGCATTGATTGTCCGTACAAGTATAAATTAATTAAATAAAATTAATCCAGATGTTCAAAATGTACTTCTAAGTATAGTTGTTTTTATATGAGAGCAAGAAATTTTTATTAGTTTTATAACTTTTTATTTAGGATAAATTTTCATTAATTTTGTAAATAATTGCAAATCAATTTTTTTTACTAGCATTCAAATCAATTTTCTGGACTTATATGTATAACAACTGTACTCATAGAAGTATGTCCTCAAAATCTGGATAAATATTCTTAATGGTTTTTCTTTTAAAACTACGAACAATTAATTAAATTCACCTATTGGTCATTTCCTGAGGTTGTTGAGGAGGTATAAGGAAGTTGAACATTTTTTTCAGTATACTTATATATTATATTTTCTTTTAGGTAAAAAATTTATAATAATGTTAATGATTATTTACATTTGAAATTAAAGTTTTTTGACCCTCCTTCCCTCGCACGAAAAACTCGACTGGGGCGTTAACCACCCACTTCGCGCTCTTGATACGTACTAGGGGAGCATGGGGCAATATGGGGTTTTCGGCATTAAAAGTATTAATCAAACTTTGAAAAAACTGTAACACCCCTAAAGTATTCAGCGATTCTTCATCTACAAATATTAAAATGTATATTAATCTAAAGAAAGCGATCACTTGAAACCCCACATCACCCCTGTAAATTGGCGGTGGGGCGATATGGGTTTCCCGTATAAATCAAATGAAAGTCAGTCGACCATATTTTGAAAAAAATGTTCAAGTGGGGCTATATGGTGTTTTTTTTTTTATTAAATTATTTAGATTCGTCTATTTCAGTCTAAACCACTTCCAATACATTTATTAGACCTTTAGCCACTACCTGAAAAAGTCCCAATTAAAAATAGTTCTTAATTTTTTTAATATCACCAACCCCCATATTGCCCCATATTCCCCTATACTTCTTTTTAATATTTTACTATACCATAGGCATCGTCTTTTTTTAGTAACATTGTTGTAAATAAAAGCTAATATCATTCTATCTATAATATTATCTTATATTATAGTGACATTAAATTGACTATAATAAGTTATTGTTATTTATTCAACCACACTTACCTCCTGTTATTTTCATACAATCCATTTCACGAGCAAAATTTTTCGTTCCAAGAACTAAAAAAGTAAGACATATATTTTATAAAAATTATATAACATTTATATTACCAGAAACTCAACCTCTCGCCGTTTGAAATGAGAATGAAACACCTCAAAACCAATTTTTTCTTTCGAATTCAAGCTAATCTCAGAGTAAATATATCAAATGTGCACTTTTAATTGCATTGTTTTCAGAGTTCACCTCCAAAGCTCTTACAAATAGCATGCCGCAATTTACTAAGCAATGATATTTTTGATGGCGCTCTCAAGTTTACTCATTTTGAAGTTGGCTCAGAGCTTCAATTTAATACTAATGGCTAATATGCTTAACTTTTACAATGAAAACCAAAACTTTTAATAATATAATTGCGCATCGTCTATGCACCTCAGTGCATTCAAAGAAGATTATTTATATTTTAGCGAAGTGATACTTTTCATAATCTAATTATATATTATACTGATCTGTGCCTTAGAAAGAATATTTTCAAGCAGATAAATCACCACTCCCAGCCTTTTTCGTCGCTCTCCGTAATCCAAAAAACCACTATTTTTTTGTACCTATACTTTCAGGCGGTACTACGGAAATTTTTTTGTCGGACCGAGAAAAATTTTCAAAATAAACACAATCTAACACATGAAAATTAGGTGGCAATTTATCAATAATCAGGATTATCTCAAAGCTTTGGGTTTGAAGAGTATGCAATTTTAGGATTGATGTTTCTGGTTTATGGATTTATCGTTTAAAGATTTATTGTTTGAGGGGTTTGAATTTCACTTGACGCATTTGCATCTGAAATAAATGAACAGTCTATAAGTTTATGTTTCCATTGCAAAATGTAACTTTGATGAAAAACAAATTACAAAGTTATAAAAAAGAATAATAACACATGATAAACTAAAGTTGAAATAAAATAATTTTTCAATAAGTACAAAATACTGAAACTAAATTCAATTCAGATAAAATCGCTACAAAAACTATATTCATAATTTTTTAGTTGGTACTTTACCTGAAGATCCAACCTTGTCACAATCAGCTCGATGATCTTTTTTAGTAGGATTGGTGTCACACTCACCACCTTTCAAGGTATGACAGAAGTAGCACTCTACTGAAAAAACTGTCCATATGGAAACACATATTTTGACTGTATTAGTAACTCAATTCGTATTATTGTAGTACCGCAGAATCCTTTGAATCTTTCCGAACGTGCCCCGCCAGTGACCGCCACACATATAACCTTTTAAACGCTTATAACATATTTTAGGTATGTATCAAAAAATTATGTTTGACGATCACTAACGGGGCACAATCGGAAAGAATCAAAGGGCTCTGGGTGTTCATTACAAAGTTAATTAATGTACACACACACACACGTACATATATAGACGTGCGAGCGTGTTCGCACATAATAGATATAGACAAAATAAATACCTTGATTTACTGTAAATGATGCCACTAATGCAAATAATACAATTTTTGAACAGCTTAACATTGTAAAATAGGTAGGTAACGCTGTACGAGCATAAATCTAAATGGTATAATACAACTACAGTGCTCCTTATATGCAATGTACTGCAATCCATAGCTACGCTTGTAGTTAAAGATAAGGCACTAGATTAGATATGATATTCTGTTAAAAAACTAAAATATCCTAAACGCGTCATAACGTCCACAGTTCCTCAAATTGCAAAGGTTCGTCATTTGAAAGAAGAGAATCATTTAAGAAACCATCCTTCATTACAATCATATTTCTGAATGTGAAAAGAATTATTTACAAGCCTGATTCAATGGTATACTTCTTGGCGTTACTTTCAAATGTAAAAATAGAACATAAACATAAACTTCGTTGTTACATAATATAAGGCCCGACCGCTACCACCCAGACGAACCTCATATCTTCATCATTGCCGAAACTGTTAATCTCAAATACTAATATATTATTTTATAAGGCCGAATTTCCAAAAACTGCTTTTGTAATCAATATTTCTTTATAATATAAATCAAATCCTGTTGAGTTATAAGCGAAACTCGACTATTTCAGGTGTATTGAGGCGTTTAAAATGATTTTCCACACGCCGTGCGGGAAGTTCGATTTCCCACACGCTTTTTAAAATAGCGGAATCACTGATCACTGCGGGTTTCGCTCGAGAGCTATCATTCAACCGAAATCAAAGGATCTCACCCTGGGTAATAAACATGTGTGGTGGCATATCGGAGTCTCTGTACCCACGGCCAATAAAATAGAAAGAAAAGATGAGATTCTATGTTATGATCGTGGCGTCATTGTACTATTGATTAATGAATGAATCATCGGCAGCTGAGCCTTGTTATGATTGCTAGGCATGTGTTGATAAATGTGCGTACGTGTATATATTCTTACTGTATTATTAGAAATGTACTATACAAGGTACTGTATGTACCTTACACTATAACTTTTCCACTCTTAAAAAAATGATAGCCGGATGTTGAGAAGTATTTAAAGATTTAAAGATTGATTTTGATTGGCCTGTATGGAATAGGCGCGAAGATTCACTACTTCCGCTACATTTGAAATTTTAAATTGAATTTTTATTCTTAACTATTTAAATTATTAAATCAAATTAGAATAAAAAGATTAATTTTTTCATGCTTTGAAAAATTATCTGATTATCCTATCGCTTAAACTAATAAATGATTAGGAACAAGTTATATTCGCTTTGAAATAGTATTACTGAAATTGGATGTTTTGGACATCAGGTGAATTGTTACGTTCGAAATTACAATTTTCGTAATTTAGAATTTCGAAATTTTGCACAATCTGTAGTACCTTATGTTGAAATGGAAAACTTCGATAGTTGACTTCACTTCGAAATGAATCATCGAAACTTTGGACCCCAAAAAATCATTTTACATAAAGTTACGAAAAAATGACAAAAACTTAGCAACTAATAGCTCTATCTTTGTGTAAAATGATTTGTTGACAATTTCATGCGGTGACTTTATGGTGAAACGTTTGAGAAATAAAGAGGCATTTTGAATAAAAAAATCGAATGAAAAACAAAAATAATTCAAGACTTTTTGTGATATTTTTCCTTATTTAGCAACTTTTGGAATTTCATGTATATAATTTATATCTGAAATTTTTTTTCTGTTACTTAAAGGAAACTACTTTTGGATTTTACTATCATTTGTAATATAAAATTTGAGCAATAGATTATATAGAATACTTTTTTAACGATCTTTTTCTTGGGTAAGAACTACCTTAAAGTTTGTTGATACTGATAAAAAAACTCCTGAATACTTATATCGCTCAACAATTTATTTCAATCCGGTACATCTAGAACCGACCTTATATTGGAATTACGCCACAATTCAAATTAACCCGACTGCACAGATATAAACAGTTATAATCATAAACTGTCACGTTTATGCTCGGCCAATGTACTTTTATTATCTTATCGCAATTATACTTGAAGTTTTGTACAAATTGTTTTACACGCTCTTTCATTAGATATCTGCACCGAGAATGTCGTGTTCGAACAGTTTGCGATAATTGTGCGTGGTAGTTACAATTTTAATAAATATAAATTGTGTATCAAACAGTTTATCTGAGACTGAATCTCAACTATTTGCGCATATATACAATATTTGCTATCTAATTTTTATAAAAAAAAGCCTGACAAATAACCAGAGATAAGTCACATTTCCCAGAAAAATGAGATATGGATATATTTGGACTTCTAATTATTAAAGCAATTAATTGCGCACAAGAAAAAATATTGTAATACGGACTATTATTTTTAACAAAATTTTATTGATAAAGATACAACGTATAACGATGTTACTACTACGGTCGTCGTACGACGAAAGAATTCTTCTTTTCGTTTTTCTACATATTCTCTATCTTTTTGTTTTTATTTTTGACAAATGATAGTCGGGACATTCAGCTTTTTTTTTGAAGCTCGGAGTACTAGCGCGCGTTATGTGTTAATTTCTCTCTCTCTCTCTCTCTCTCTCTCTCTCTCTCTCTCTCTCTCTCTCTCTCTCTCTCTCTCTCTCTCTCTCTCTCTCTCTCTCCCTCTCTCTCCCCCCCTCTCTCCTTGCAAGCGCGCCTCTTTGCTCGCTTGCTCCATTGATACCGTTTTCTCTGGATATTTGGCCAACTCGATCGCCTACCGTCCGTAAACATGCCTCTTTGCATATTTACCCCGTGCTCTCTCCTTTTATCGATCTTAACGAACGGTGGAGAGAATAAATACATATCACGAGCGATCCTCTTTGACCGTTGTATATACGCGCGGCAAAATTTTCTTTCGCGCTGAGTCGGCCCTTTCCAATCGGGAACAAAACTATTACTATTAACGCCCTAAAACAGAGTCTCTATTGCTTTTTAAGTTATAAATAATCCAAAAAGTATAGCATGTAATACAGTGCGTCTCAAAATTATAGAAACAACTAGTTGTTACACGGTATAAGTAGTGTAAGTATCGCAAATTAATGTGATAATCAGTCAGAACTCTCTTTACATGTTTCAAACATAAAACCGAAACGAATCAATCATTTTAAGGTGTTAAAAGCCATAACAATATTTTTTTAATTCACTTTATTTAAAAAATGAACAAATTATTAACAGTTTTGCCGTCCCATAACTATAGAAACACTACAAATTCTCTACTAAAACTAAGTAATACTTTTATTTTTATTCATTAATTCCTTATAAAATACTAGTTTGCATTAATTCCTTACAAAAGAATACAAATTTGACTAAATTAATGTGTCTACTATTTTTTTTAATTAGTTCAAAAATACGGCTCTGCATCATACTGGTGACTAATTTATTAATGGTATCAGCGTCAATCTCTCGCCATGCTTGCACAACTGCATTTTTCTACTCTTGCACAGAGTTACATTGTTTATTGTATTGCGCGCCTCTTCCTCATATCAACCTGTAGTCCCCCCGACTCCTGCCAAAAGCGTCAGAATCTTTAACGACTATAAGAGAAAAAATAACATGGCGACGCATCCGCCGCGGCGGCATGCGGTATCCGCAGATCCGCTCTCTCTCGCGCTCGCGCCGCTTCATTCCTTCGCTTTGTGCCGAAGAAGCCACATTGTTAAAGCTTCATTCAAGCACATCCGATGAGCATCATTTACGAAGTAAGCTGAGACGTTTGGAGAAGAAAGTTAAGAGGGGGAGACGCTGACGGAGCGGAAAAAGGGGACGTCGTAGGAGACGCCATGACAGGAGAGGCTCTAGCACATGGGACGATTCATCGTCCAACGACTCTTCTAGTTCGAGTACTAGTAAGTGCTGCTTGTAAGCTCTGTCTCGAAGATAATTTAATGTCTGGCACTAACCGGCATAAAAATGAAGACTGAAAATAACGTCGCATTATGTATATATAGATATACATTTCTTACAGTCAGAATAGTGCGAAGCCAACGCTGCTTCCAAATACCGATTCTTCCATCTACCGCTGCGCGGGTTTCACTTTCTCGACTTTTTTTGGTCGCCCTGCTTAAGATTTATATATTGTCCTATTGTGATTGAATATGCCTTTAGATAATACAAATATTCTTTTGAATATTTTTCAGGATAATTAATTATTACCACGTAGCCAATTTACGCCGACATCTTTATTTGTAATTTGTGATGGTACATCTTTCGGACTGTAAAACGGGTCCACTCATTCCAGTTGAAATTTGACATATTTGCCCTTTCAAAAACGGTTTCTACAAAACTACATTTTTTTTTATATCGATGGACAGTGTATTGTGTAACGAGTCTATGAAAATAAACTGTTTCGTCCAAAATACTACTATAAGTAATGTCCAATGACCATTACCACCCTTTGGTAGAATCCATATACCATAAGTCCAAGCTTTTATCTTCCGCGCCCATTTATAAAAACCAGAATTTTGAAATTTTGTTATAAGGCTATTAAAGAAATGAAGATCAAAGACAAGTGGTTCTCTATTTTCATTTTCATGGTTGTAAATTTGCAAAAATGCATTGATCACATTGTCATCCAACTCTTCATCGAGTTTTAACGTATCCAACGTTTCTTTAGTTATTAATAACCCAGATATATAATATGATATGCCCTTTTCGTAATAAAACACATCCTTCTCATTTATATCTCGCCATGGTACAACATTCCTAAAGTGTGAAGAATGTGACAAATTATTTCTTTCATTTTCTTTATTTTCATGTGAAACCATCACAGCTTCCATGGTTATTCGCGGTCGTAATTTCTTTATAGCTGGTCTTTTTTTCCATCCACTCTTCAATTGTTTTAGGAAAATGTTGGAATCCTCCTTTATTTATTTGTTCCTTTTTCCTATATCATTCTCAGATTCCATTAAGTTTTTAATTTTCTTTGAGGGATTGATGGATTGTTCGCGTTTGCGCTTTAAGTTTTTTTTTCTGTGAACTCATCTGTTTTAACGGTAAAGTCATCTTCATTTCTATTCTTTTCAAGGATTATACTACTTTGTGTTTTCTCAATTTCTACATTTTCTTTCCGTTCAACCTTTTTTACAACTTTTTTATTTTATTACACCTCTTTTTTACAACTTTTGAGTTTTTGCTCTTTTTGTTGATAAAAATGCCAAATTCTGACATTTCTTTGTTCAACTCAGTTAAATCCGCAACCATTGCTTCTGATTCACATTCTGATTTTGTTACATCGCAACCTTTGGAATTATCTTCGATCTCTTGAGTTGCTTGAAATTTTTTACTTATTTTATTATTCTGTTGTTTCGTTGTTCGGAGGTCATGCTTCCTTCGAGCTAATCTATTTGTGATATTCGTTTCAAGCGTATTGATTGCTCT
>JAPYZP010002945.1:0-16352 GCA_030522985.1 Torymus sinensis
TATTCGCTCCGTGCGTAACTAGTATGGCCATCTGGTGGTTGAAAATCGTGTACTTACAGGGGACGTTTCGGCTGCAATATATATACGATAAAAGAAGTAATAAGCTATTAAAGTGTATTAATGAGAAAAATACACATCCTACCTACAAAATAAAATTTATTATACTGTTATAAGTGATATAGCTACTTGGAAGTGTAAGTATTGTGTTAGCATTATAATTATTTTTATGATTGAAGTTCAAATTTTCAGGTTAAACGTATGATCGCGAACAAGTAATTTTTTTCCGTTAAAATTTTGAAAAGTAAAATAGTTTTATGTCGTTTATCAAAAGCCATATGAAATTAATAGTGAAAATAATAAATAACTAAAAATTAAAAAATTTAAATAATAAAAAACTAAAAATTAGAAAATTTAAATAATAAAAATTTTGACAATATTTTAATATTGTTTCAGAATGTAACTAAGTTCTAGATATGGATTTTATTATCAGAACTGGGTTTGTCAAAGTCGATACAAGCAACATTTCATTCCAGCCCCAGACAGAAGTAAAAGGCAAACAATTGGCAAATGCGAATCATGTTTGTCAAGTTCAAGAATACAGAAAAAACGGCATCAGTTATAAAATTGATGCTCAAGTAATTAGACAAACATCAGTCACTTTGACTCCGTACAATACAACCTTACACGTAAGTCTTTATTGAGAATCAATATTTTCTTTACTAAATATATGATAAGTAATATTTAATATCAAATTTTGTAGATTAATGGTGATCGCAAAATCACAAGTGCTTTATGTACTTGTGTTTATAATAAGAGCAACAAATGTAAGCACATAGCTGCATTAATATACTTTGTCAACAATGAAGATAGTTTGACAAAGACAGATTTTGAACAAAGATGGGGAAAACCTACAACACGCCAAATAGCTCAAGAAAAATATGCTAAAGGTAGCTATTTTTGTGACATGTTTCCGAAGTCGAAAAAGATTGTAGGAAAATATCTTCCAGTGGATTTGTCTAAATTAAAACAACTTTCAGGATTAAAAGTAATATTAGATGAGTCAGCAAAAGATGCAGATGAACGTGCAGTAAATAATTTAATGACTTTTATGTTAAATAAAGTAGACGAAAATATTTTAGAAGAAACATGTGAAAATCATGTTAAAAGTTTATTAAAACTTTCTGATAGTTTTCCAGTGTACTTAAGTAGTCAAGTTTTAAGTAAAGAACTGGGAGATTTTTACAATAAAAATATTGTGATGTCTGTCGAAGAAATTCAACAGTTGTGCTGTGATACTGTAAAACAGTCTTCGTGTGATAAATGGTTTAAAGCTAGGCGTCTACGTGTATCAGCAAGTAAAAGTGCACATAGTATTAAAAGTAGAGTAAGGAGATCAGCTGACTCATTAGTTGTAGAAATGCTTTATCCGAAGAACATTAATACTCCTGCAATGAAATATGGACGTGACAATGAAGAGAATGCTCGAAGAGAATATGAAATATTATTCAACGTATCTGTAATCCAAATTGGTGTTGTAGTAAGTAAATATCAACATTGGCTCTGCGCTAGTCCAGATGGGATAGTTTTAAAAAGTGATAATATTTTTAAGATTCTTGAAATTAAATGTCCCATAACTTGCAAAAATATAGAAATAGTCAATTTGGAATTGGGAAAATGTAATGTTAGTTACTTACAGTTACAAGATGGAAAAGTCGAACTGAAAAAGAGTCATATTTATTATACCCAGTGCCAAATTCAAATGTACGTAGCTGGAGTAAAGCAATGTGATATTTTTGTATATTCTCCTGTTGAAAATGGAAGTTGCTGTGTTCAAGTTGTACGTGATGAAAAGTTTTTGGAGACAGTTGTCAAAAAGTGTGAAAACTTTTATTTTCAAGAGTATCTACCAATATTACATGATACTGTAACCAAAGAAAATACAAAGAAAAGTGATAATCAAAATAAAGACTTTAATGGAAAAGATATTAGTAATATAATTTAGAAAAATGCTTTATGATCTATTTATTAACATAATTTAAGTGTTTATAATTTCTTGTAATAATTTATTTTCTTTATGATACCTTATTGTATTTTTGTTCTGTTCATTGAGAGTTTTAAAGTGATATTGAATAAATAACTTCTTTATCAGTATAAAATTATTTTTATTATACAGTCCATACTTGTAAAATTATACAATCCATACTTGTCAAATTACACAATTACAAAATTGTCCACAATTACACATATAATTATTTGTACATATAATTTTTTTTCATTTTGCATCTGAAATTATTGGTGGTTGCAAATTCACCAATACACAACACACATGTACAATGTCATCTATACATTCAAAAAGATTTTCTGGTATTTTATCCAAAATACGGTAAATTCTAAGACGCTGCATAATTCTTTCAACGTGTATGCGAACTTTTGCAATAGCATAGGTTTTTTCAGTTTCCTCCTTTGTAAACTCTTTCTTTTTTTGCAAAAATGGTGGCATTACAATTGAAACTTTTTTTCCTGTACTATCTATAGTAGTTTGAATTTGTGGAAAGCCTTTGTCGGCTAAAACAATGTCTCCATCCTCTAGTTTATCAAGTAAGCCTGATTCAATTGTAATGTGAGAGTCACTTTTTCTTCCCCCGGCAACTTTGGATTTAAAGCAGATGAAACCTGATGGTGTTACTCCTACAAGAAGTTTTGCAGTGAAACCTTTCTTATAATTTGAGTAAGTATACACTCGATTATCCAATTTTGATGGAATTTCCATTTTAAATTCTGTGCAGTCAATGATGACCCGGGTATTGCTATATGTAGGATGAAAACACTGAGGTGTTGTTGCTCGTACAACATCCTTGTCTGGCCAAAATACTAAATCTTTTGTATTGCATGCTAAATCTGCTAAAACTGAAAAAAATATTCTTGAAATAGTGGTTCTATGTACACAAAATACAGCAGCAATTGCAGAAAATGTCAATCCAGTCTTCATCTTCATTAAGAATATAAGAAGTCTATTTTTCTGTGACATTTTACAACTTGCTGACGTATCACTGCTTATCAATGTTAGCAAGAATTCAAAAGTATCAAGCGTTACACCAGTAAGATCTAACATCTGCTCATTGCTTCTTATAGAGTCAACACCACTAAACGTTTTTGTCACCATGCGCATATCACTTTCAAAGTTGCAACTAACACCTTCATCAACAAACGTCTTCTGCTCTGTATTGCATCCTTTCTCGCTGAACTTTCTAATATTAGGAATTATGATCCTTGTACTTTTTATTATATCTGTCTGAGTTTCTACATCACTAAATTTGTTACTATAAATATACCTATTGCAAATCAATATGTTTGTTGTGATAGGATCTGTTAACTTGGTGTCCACTTGGCATCCTTGATCAGTACATGTTGTCACAAAGTTTGCTTGAATACTTTCACTTTCACTTGTTATGTCTGTATCTTCTAACATGAATAATTCTTCAGATAATTTAGGTTTTATAGCAGTTTCTTCCTTCCTCTGCCTTCGGGCCATGAAACGTTCATGTCTATGAAAAAAATATCAATAACTTAATTTCATAAGAATAATGATATAAGTATATTTTTTAATAAAAATATAAAATGGTTACCTTTTCATAGCAGCTGTTTCATTAATTTTCTTAGCTTTGTAAACTGAAGGGAATTTAGTAGGAATGTAGTTACAACTGTTTTGCTCGTTTCCTTTTTTATTTCCGATAAAATGTTTAGAGCAAATTTTATCTGATTGCCTTGGGTTCCATTCAGTATCATCACAACTATAAATGACAACAATTAGCAAATGAAAATTGATAACAACAACTGTGCATGGTGTGTATTTGTTTTGGAGCAAAAGTCCAATGAAATAGGTTATGTTACTTACTTGATTCTTCTTACTGCATTAATCCATTGTCTCCTTTGATCTAATTTATGTGTGGCTACAGGAAAATAGTAGAATTTGCAGTCGCTATTTCTGCCTGTATTTTTACAATTAACTACACAGCAAGTACCATGACCCATTTTTAATGAAATTTACTATACAAAACGTTACCAAAGCGTCCCCTCTTATTTCACTACTTGTCCACCCCGCGCGGGTCGGTCGATCTGCGTATCCCCTCCAACGGGACGCACGGAGCGAATATTGAGTTTCTACATCTTAAGTGAATATAGTTTGTCTTATGCATTAAATTTGTAAATCAAGTACGATAATAATTCTGTATATAAAAAATTGTAAAAAAAAATGAAACTTATTTAATAAAACATAAAAAATAGAAAGTTTGTAATAAAGATCCCCTTAAATCAAATTTCCAGCCCACCATTACTAACTACAAATCGGCTAGAACTCCACACCACCTCGACACCGGTCCCAAACCGCAACCTCGCGCTCCATCCATCAAAAGCCGCGTCGTCGTCCCCGCGCCTACAGGAGCAGACGCTCGTGTGTGTGCGTGTGCGAGAGAGACGCGGAGAGAGCGACCCCAGCGAGATTTCCCGCAACCCGAAACACGCGCACGACACCCGCGCGCCCCGAGTTTGCGGCCGATAAAATCACGCGCGGGACTTCGATCCGGAAGCTCGCAGGGAGAGTGAGAGTTTTCCGGGGTAGGGATGGGATGAGTGGAGGGTGGCGAGAGAGGCGAGCTTGCAAGCGCCACAGTCAGCTTTCCCGGCGCGCCGGAAGATGGCAATGGTTGGGAATAAAGTGCCGGGTGCGGGATGTTGGTTGAGTGGTGGGTTTTCAGCTGATAGGAAGGATTGGTGCTTATGAAGGGTATGTGAATGCGAATGGTCATAAACGGTGTCTCGATTATCAGCCTATGAGAATCGTAACGAATGCAAATGCGATTACGTCTGGGACATATGTAAAAGTTTTCTAATGTAATTTGTGGTTCATATCATAGGAGAGGTAACTGTTAACTTTTCCACACCCAAATTCTGTGTATTTCTAGATAATAAGGTCAATGGAAGTTAGTATTTAGGCAATAAACGGTCAGATATGATATGAAATAACAAACAAGTGTTCAATGGTAATTTATATTTTGTAAAATATTTTCTACTTACTACGAGTTATGGACATTTTTAGCCTTATATATTCAAAAAATCTTGACAGAAGCCTTTGCTCTGCATTTAATCTTGGAAACTCTGAAATATAACTGCAAAAAAGGTAATAAAACTAGAAAACCAAGCTTTTTATTTGCTTTTTCCAGAATTAAAAAATATTGATTCCTTCCATCGTTATGAAAGTTTTAAATTGAGCAATGAAAATGCATTGTTAAACTCCTAAAATCGATGTTGGATTTCGTGCATATTTTGATACATTTTTGTTGTTCAACTTTAAACTTACATAACTTTGTAAGGAATCAATATTTTTTCATTCTGAAATGAAAGCAAATAAAAGTCAGTTATTTCTAGTTTCTTTTCAAAATAAAGATAAAAATGTCTAAAACTGTAGATTTTTGGGGCGTTACGATGCCATGTTGTGGCTTTCTTCATGTTTTTACATCCAAAAACTGATCTTTAAGTTTAATCCGAATCCTTGATTTGCATCCCTGACACTCTCCTGTTTAGTGAGCTTTCTGTTATAACAAAGTATATATGATTGTCAGATTCATTCACAGAAAAAAAAATCTCTGTTGAAAAACGCGTGATTTCAACCTAAATAGCCGTTTTTTTCAACCATTTTATAAATCCTTAAGTTATTTCTATAGAAGTAGAATTTCTGCTTCAGAATCTGTATAAAAATTTACTATAAATATGCAATAAAAAGCAATATAAGAAACTGATTTCGTATTCTGCTGCTAAGCCAGAAAAATACTACTAAAGTATTTAAAATTTATTTATATTTACTTAAAAGAAATCATGAATGCATCATAAGCTAATACTTTTATCGCTAGAAATTTGGTTATACAGCCAACGCAAGTGGCTTTTAATAGCACAACCCTATCCGTTTCATCGCACAGCTCACTTCATTACACGCTCGTAAACCTCCAGATTTTTCCGGGAAGTTCTGCTCCTGAAAGATGCTTTTCCGGTCCGCACGGATCTGACTTACGAGGGCGTCTTGCAGCGCTCGCGCTTCTTTCCTGGAAGGGAAGATACATGGTGTTAATTTCGGCGCTGCTCGCACACACTCGCATATATACTCCCAGAGCAAAAGGGAAAAGAGGTAGACACGCTCGCGCTTGCAGTGCTTGAACGCGATGGAAGATAAACCGGAAGCATTGGTAAAAAGAGGGAAAGAGAATGATGAAACGTTGGGTGAATCTAAAAGCGGAAAAAAGATCAAAGGGCGAATTTTCTCATTTAAAAGCCCCGGCTGTTATGTGTCTCTTTTCGCTCTTTGTATAAGCAAAGTCAGTCCGGGGGCGAGGTACTTTGCAAGCGCGACTCTGTCATAAGCGCGCTGCGGCGTGGGGGGAAAGAGAGTCGCGTGTAATTATTATTCCATAGGTTTGTGTGACCGACTAATTTAATTCTTTTTAGCCGTTTAAATGGTTATGTGAGTAAATTGAGGCTTTTACAGTTTAAATGTCAGAAAACATATTTTGCTCATAATTTATTATCGTGATATTTTAATTATATTTCTATGATAAGAGCGTTGAATAGGTTTCTTCGAAAATAATTTTTCAGATTATGACGCAATACAATTTATATAATTACAGGCAACAACCCTTCTTTTGTTTGGTATCTTATCAACGTCTCGCCGTGTCTGTTATGGTATCTTGTATCATTCACAATATTTATTGAAACTAGTAAAGCCAACTATTTATTTTAGCGACAATTGAAATTCAAACATAATACGCATCAAAACATCTTCTACCTTTACAGCTTTATTAGTTCTTGATACAATAGTAACATTTACTGTCTGCTATAGACAGTAAATGTTACGGTCTGCCGACCGTGCAATCAACTGGTGGATTACGAGAAACATCGAGAATTTCTTTTCAAATATACTCTGAACAAGCTCAATAATCTCAAAGAAATTTTTCAAAAACCATACAACCACCAAACTACCAACACTAACCATAACGACGCTGAAAACCCATCCTCGTCAAAAATTTCATCACAACCCGCTACCAGTTTTCTCCAAAACCGCATCGATCGCGCAAAACAAGTCGTCTCGGCAACAAAAGCATTCCAACCGATTAATCAATCAACCAATCAATCAATCACGACGGCGTTCCTCTCTCCCTCTCTCTCTCCGTTCCTCTGCTGCAACGAGCTCGCGCGCACAGTTCCGCCGAGTCACGCGTCAGCGCGTGCTCGCGCTGCTGCACTTGGTCGTCCTCGCAAGAATTTCTCGCGCCTCTCTCCTCTCTCTCTCTCCCCTTGCTCAATGCTAACTCGCTGCTTCAACGTCGCAACTCGCAACGCAGCAGCAACGCGGCAGGCCTGCGCCATCTTGCACGTCTGCGTCCGGCTGCCCATGAAAGCAGGAGAGCATGATGTCGCAGGAGTATATCATACATACTCTTATATTTTCGACGCGATACCAGCGACTCGCTTGCTTGCTGCTGCTCTCTCTCTCCCCGCACGCGTGGCGCTTGGCTCCCCCTCTACGGAGTCGCTTGAGCTCGGGACACCGCCCATGGAGGCTCGGTCGACCAAACAAGTGCTGCCGCGGCCGGGGCCCGCCTGACCCGAGCCTTTACCATGTATGGAAGAAACGAGGAGAAGGCTCAGCCGCGGCCAGGCGAACATGAAGAGCTCGAAGTGGCTCGCAGCGCCGCTGAGCGTGAGCTGTCACAGGCCGTAGAGAAAGAGAGAGAGAAGTGAGCCCCCTTTTCCTAGGCTCTCTCTCGCTCCCTTCCCCCCTCGCGGTTCTCTGAGTGTAAGTATACGTGTGTCTGTGTGTGTTTGAAAAGTAGAGGGAGCCGGTCGATCGAAACTTTAGCGGGGACTATATGCTGACGCGCTTTAGTGTGTGTGTGTTTGTGTGTGTGCGAGAGAGAGTCGGAGAGAGAAAGAGGACGAGTTATCGAGCCGGGTTTTTGCGAGGAGACGATGTGCGCTCAGGCAACGGCTGCTAGCGTGGATATGTAAGGGTTCGGCGGTTACGGATGGACGGTATTACAGCGCGTAATGGCTCGATTTGTCGCTAGCGTTGCTGCCGCTACCGCGGCGACGGCGGTGGCACCGGCGTTTATCGATTATCGGGCGCGGGTGGTGGGTATCGCGCGATTGATTGTGGATGATGATGCATACGCGTCGAGAGTGAGAGAGAGATAGAGAGGGAGGTAGAGTGGGGAATAATGGTTGGCTGGGTAATTGGCAATGGTTGCTTTGATATTTGCGAGGTGATTGCTAGATTGTAGAGCAATACTGTGCGCAGTATTGAAGTTTTCGATGTGCTGTTTGCTTATAAGAGAGATTAACAATAGCTGTGTATGTACATAGTCGTAGTTTCCGATGATTTTGATGATACTAGATGTAGCTGAGCTGTGCATTACATTGCTATAGCTGTTCTGTAAAATAAATACGAGCGAGTATATCAGTGGGCGCAACGTTGTAGATTTATTTTTAACAACAAGTAAAGTTATATAGAGTATAAATAAATAGCAGTATTATAGTGAACAACTATAACGTATTTGTAGTAGACAAACATGGATAATTTACAGTAATCTTGTAGATATCCTTGTGTATTTGTACATTTCCCAAACCATTTTCAGACTACGTTCAGGTTTTCTTTGTTTAATTGTCCAGGAATCGAATCAATATGTAAATGTAATGCCATATGCGGTATGCTTATTAAGCGATAATTAACTATACGCTTGGAATTACACGTTTCATAGTTGATAATTAAAATGATGCCGTTGTAAACGCGGATAATGATGCATAATTTATATTAAATTAGCTATGGATTATCATGAATTTTCACACGAAAGTAACATTAATTAAACATCGCACATTAACCCTCAAAAAAAATTTTTACACGCTCGTGTACATGCGCGCTTTCTCTGGATGAGACCCGAAAATGGTCGGCCGACCTCGTAAAAGATTTCATTGCTGCCATGTTTACGGCGGTCGGAGTATACGTCGGCCTGGAAACGCCTAAAATAATCCACTCACAGAACTGGTTCTATGTATAAAGATTTATGGATGGGAAGTGGATAATTTGCCACGGCTTGGGACATACGCTTGTCTATTTTTTAAAACGATATTACGATGGACTTAGAATACTATTTTTTCCGCGCTTGAAAGCCACAAATTATACTTTGATGTGAAATGCACTGAAAAGGATGAATAGAGAGCATAACTACTTCTGCGAATTGAGTGCATGACGTAAATTTAAAAATAAAATATGCATTGACGAACAAAGAAAAGTGGTATGCGCTCATACCTATTTCTAACCGTATTGTTCATTCACTTGCTAAAATTGATTCTTAACGTAGAAACAGTTGACTGATAAAGAGAAATCCATAATATTGTGTAATCCGCCTTTTGTCATTAGCAATATTAACGTCTCTAACCAAACAAAGTTAGCGCTGTTTCAAGGGCTGTACCTGAGAGAAACTTCAAATACCACAGAATTTTAGCCCAGCGTTAAATTATTCCTTCTAGATTTCTCATTCTTTGCCTGCGCATATATTGTACTGTCTAGTTCCAATAGTTACTTTTCGAAATTTTCAGATATTGCCGTTTGCCAAGGTTTTAATCACTACAGTTTAGGCCGTCGCCGTATTTTTCCGCGATCTAATGCGGATAATATCGAAACAAACATCGTTATACCTCTAAAATCACTTCTAAGCTACCAATTATGTAACATTTGTATTGATCAATACCATTAATCCCATTGAAAAGCAATATCAATCTTGCAACACGAACGATTTC
Organism: Torymus sinensis; assembly: GCA_030522985.1. Lineage (NCBI taxonomy): Eukaryota > Metazoa > Arthropoda > Insecta > Hymenoptera > Torymidae > Torymus > Torymus sinensis. The sequence goes on from JAPYZP010002945.1 coordinate 9,844, forward strand.
TCTACAACAACAGCCTACCCATCTATACTACGCTATCAAACATCAAAAGACAATGCATCAGCACACACTCTGCACTCGCAAACAATCCAATATTCAATAATAACAACGACAACAACAAAAGTCCGGTGCGCGGTTTGTGAGCAGTGCGCCACGTCAGACGCGCGCGGCAGGCTGTCGTCATTACAGTTGGGTGCCACCGCCACCTTTTCATGAACTCCTCGTACCGCAGAGCAGAGCGTACGTACGAACCAAAGTATTAACGTAGGTCGTGAAGCCGCGCGGCTGGAATCAATATGAAAGTGCCGTGCCTTATACGCTCGCGTTCGCTCTTAAATTCTGCTCTCTGTAGTTTTACACTTTTACACGGTAACAGGTTTTCGTGCTGTTTCGTCGGAAATATATATACATTGTACGGTTCGCTGTTGGAGTCGTAAAGTCGGCGCAGGAGGTTTCGGTAATTGGTTATATTTCTCGCGAAAAGAGCATAAATAATCGTGCGAGATATTTGTTTTATGCGAATTTTCTAATTACTTGGAGAAGATTGTCAGGACAACCAAGCGTCTACGTACACATCTTAATCGAGTATGACGTCACAGTATATTATTTATTATCGTTAAAATTTGTAAGCTATCGCGATAACTCGATTTCCTCCCTCAAACAGAATCAATAATCAATGTTCGAGCAAGATACCTACACACTTGCGATAACTCTTCAATTACGCTGCCCGAAAAATGCTCAACGCAATTAAAAACCACACTCGAGCTCTGGTAAAAAAACTCGCAACTCGTTCTTGCAACCTTGTGAAGTATCCGAAGCGCGAGCAAAAACCCTATACACAGCACGCAGCCACTTAACAAGTGGCGAGTAAGAGAGCGCTCTCTCTCTCTCTCGTTCTCTATATACGCGCGGCTCCGCAGCGCTAATTGATAACCACGCCGGGCGGTTAACATGAATGGAGCGCGCACGCCAGGTTCGTAAAAATCGGCGCAAAGAAGAAGAAGAAGCAGAAGAAGAAGCAGCAGCAGCAAGAGCAAAAAGCCCTCGTCGAACGCAAGACACAGAGAGAAAGAAGAACCACCGCAGAGCAATGGTAGGAGAGTCGTCGCGTGGGATATATACGCACTCGCGCGCGAGAGCGGCAGTTAGCGCCAGACGGTCAAAAACTTGCCGAACCGGCTGCGCTACCACTCTACAACTCTCTCGCTCTCCCTCTTTTTTCTCTCCGCCACCTCCTCCTCCACTGCTTCTTCTTCTTCTTCTTCTTCGTATACGCTCGCCCATTCATTCCGAAGCCGCGAGGTGGTGTATACCTGTATATACCGGCGAGCGAGAGCGGCTTTTAAGTCCACTTACGGGCTTCTTTGTCCACTGCGCGCGATTATTCGCGCTCGTCGATAAACTTTCGGGCTGTGGTAGAGAGGAGGAAGAGAGCGAGAGAGACGAAAAAGAGGCCAAGATGGACAGAGAGGCATAGAGAATAAATTCAGCGTGAATTATCTGGCCCTTTGTCCGATGCTTTATTGCCGCTAACGTCTCTGTGTCGAAACTTTGTACGTGAATGAGCGCGATGTGCGCGTGATCCGCTCAATACGCGAGGCTTTTGTTGGAATTAACGTCGGATACCCTCGCTCAGTTGATTAGTGATTATGAACGAATTCGGGAATAGCCTGCGACTTCTTCGCGCGCAAGTGTGGTCGTGACATCGACACGTATTGCAGTATAATTGATTGGAATTGAAGGAAAAGATGAAACGGAGTCGAATAAATATTATGATGGACGAATTAAGTGGCATAGAAATCTTTCGACAATTCCTCAATTATTGAAGAAATAAATCCTTTTGACTAAACTTTCTAACTTGGCTATATCTTTTTTGTTCTCAAAGTAATATAAGGTTCCTTTATAACTTAAGGTGCTTAGAATTATGATCTTTAACAGGAACACTTATCTTATTAGAGCTGTTCTGCGTAATTTTCTTATCATATTTACCGCCGAATAGCAATGCTACCTAATTAGAAGCTTCTGGAAACTCTTTTGAATCTTCCTCTTAAATGCCAATTGCATTCGCCACCATAACATCCAAGAAGTTCGGGTTTTTACCAGTACTTACTCAGCAGTCTTCATTGTCTAATAAAGTAACGAAAGACTACTTTCCACGTTCATTGTGTAAACTTCGGCATCGTCTAAACTTTACATTTTAGAGAATCTTTTCGGTGAAATACTATTACGATAAACCATTGTGAATTTATCGTAAGTGTCTGCATCAATATTATTCTTGGATATAAGAAAAGCACAAGGAATTTCTAGAAACTACACCAAACAATGAAGAGGAATAACATTTTCATGAAAACCAAATCTTATAGTTAAAGCGGTATTGGTACCAATATATACAGTTAAAGTGAGTCAAACATAGTAAAAATTCATCGTATTTAGTACAATCCGTAGGCCCTTATCAAAGACTTCTGAAAAGTGCTTTTTGAATTGCGCTCTAAAAGCCAATGGTACGAAAAATTACCTCTTCAGTATACCAAGTAACTAAGCATTCCTTTGCAACTTCTGACACTCAAGCACAATTTCGACAATAACGAACTCACCGATAACTCGGCATTATCACTCGGAGCCCGAACGCGGCATAACATTAACCCAAATCCAGCGTCAGAGGCCTCCCTTCCATTCGAAGCGCTTATCCCGCCGAAAACTTCTACGCTCTTTGAAACTAACTTCCACGCGCCTTAACTTCATTTATCCCCCTTTACATCCCTGAGAGCTAAAATATGCAGATATAAGTCGGAGATACTCGTACAAAATGGCGCGCTCGAGGTCTCGCGGCGCGCGAAAGCCCGGTGGATAAACTCATTTGTATGGGCTTCCTCCCTTTGAGGAATTTGCATGCAATCGCGAGCGAGCGACTCTCTGCCTCAGCCACTCGCGGATATTGATTCGCAGGTGGCTGCCCTCGGGATTGCTTACAATGCGATTTATTACGGGGCACCACCTGGCTCGCTCTCCCCCGCGCGCACGCTCCGCACGAAATCTCAATCGCCGCCGTCGAAGACTTTGCCTCGGCGTGGCTCTAAACTCTTCTGACAAGATTGATTGCGACTCCTCTCTCTTGCGGGCGTATTAACGGCGACTCGGCTTATCGGAAAGGCACTCGTATCCGCGCGCGCGATCGCGCGTCTCGAGGCTTATCTTTTAAAGAGATCGGAGAGTCGTTGCCGATATATAACGTTGATTGCTATATTTTTCATGTACGCGTACACCGTGGCAAGAGAGCCTTTCTTTTTAAAGATATAAAGTAATTGCATATTGCGAAACGTGCGTAAGGTAATATATGCTTATCGTAATTATAGGTATCTGCTGTGTACTGAGAATTATTACATTATTGATTGATTGGCGTGAGTCATTATTTATTGAAAAAATCCTTTTCTTTGTCACATAATATATGTTGACACGATGAGTCAGAAAATAGCTTAATTGTTTAAGCTTCATTAAACTGTGAGAATGTACTTTAAGCCACCATAATAATTCATACTTTTTCATTCTAAGAGTGGAAATGCATAAGCTCATTTTATCTAATTTTCTTTCCTTTTTAAATCTGTGTACAACACTTGGTAAATTCAAGATTTACATTCGAAAAAGAGCCATTCTTTTTCATGTTCTTGAAGCAAAACTCAAAATGTCTATAACTAAAGTTTTTTCAAAGCGAGAAAGTATTGCTGCATTCTTTATATTTTTAAATCAAAAAGAATATCTTTTAAGTTTGAACTCTATACTTAACCCAAATTCAGAACACTCCCCTCAAATGTAGTTACTCAAATAAGATTCAGTAATAGAACATTCAGAATATTAGTCAAACTATAGCGTAAATAGCACAGTCAAAATCAATAAATCATTAAATCGCCCCGATATTTGTACAATTGTCTATGATCTTATTTGTTGCATTAACCGTTGCCATGTCGCTGATATTTGAGTACTAAATGTTTACCCTCTTATTTTGAAATTAACTAAATACGCCGGGAATCGCATTCACCGTTACAACACTCACTAAACAAACATCAATTTGCAGCCAGAAACATACAACCACTAATGCAAATCAAACCGACCCAATTCTTCAAATCCCCATCATTCGTAAACTCCCCCAGCAACTCCCGACCGCTTTAAAACTCCATTAATCACGCCGGCTGTCAAAGTTGCAACTCCATCGGAGCGAAATCTCAATCCTCAATCCCCGCGACCTTCTTCTTCTTCTTCTCCTCGTCATCGTAGAGCCCACCGCCACACCGCTACCTTTATCCCCGCAAAAAAAGAAGCTATAGCACGGAAGCGCACACGCGTGGCGCAGTCGCCAATTAGCGAAGAATCTGCCGGCAGCAGATGAGCATCTTCGACGTCTGTACATACAGGCACACGGCGCGCGTTTGACGGATCGTTACGCGGTCCCGTCCCACGTTTGCTCGAATCTGTGTCCTGTTTCGCCTCGTCGTCGCTCCACTTGTTGATACTTCGACGCCCCACACGTAGGCGCGAGCGCGCGCGTGCTGTGTCTCCTTCCCGGTCCTTCGTCGTTTTCGCTGGTGATTAGGTTCGATTGCGTTGAATCACGGTCTTTTGACTTTAGGGATAAAGGATGTGGGTTTTGGATAGTTGGTACAAATTGTTGGAAAATTTATTTTGTTTTAGATAGTATTACTAATTACTTTTACGTATTCAGTGTTTTATTTGAGAAAAAGATCAAAGGTTGGTCGGATATAAAATGTTATAATGACTTCATTTATTTATCAAAATCTCTTTCACTACTTTTCAACGATGATAGATGTCCAATCGAATGATAGTATGACAAGACCCTATATTCTTTTGTTCGTTGTATTTTTAATATTTGAGACAAACATTGCAGAATAACCAGAAATTATATGCACTTTACGAGCTATATTTTCTAGACAATCATAGAAATGAACACTATTTCATTGTTTCAGCGCATTTTGATGTTCACTGTCATAATGTCATTTTGAAATGGCAGGCGACGTCGAAAATTAATAAGTGAAAACTATCGCGCGGTTACATTAACTAGTTTATATGTAGTTACTCTTATTACGATAATGAAATTCCTATCAGGCTACCGAGGCAATATTGGTTTAGAGAGCTGGCGTCATAACTTTAGACCAACGTTATTATACACAGCCGCGCCATTTCTGACCTATTTGCAAATATTCTGCAGACTGGTCTGTTAATTACACGACTAAAATTTACACCAAGAATTTAATTACTTTGTCGGTGACACTATAAATATTTTTCCAAATATGTAAATATATCGCCTATGTTGCTACAGACACGTAACCTGAAAATAAATTCAATATTAGTTTTTCAAGGATTTATCAAATAATTAGATCAGGTGTCTAGAAATTTATCTAAGTATTAAAATCTGATAAAAACATAACTGTGGATAAATATTTATGAAGTCAATTACCTATGGAAATTAAGTAGAAACACTTCATTAAACTTTTTATAATTTACCGGGAATCAAATATTTGTAATAGATCGAATCATAACTTAAAAAACCAGAAAATGTAGTCATATTTATTACATGGAAAAGACCAAATCAGTAAGACACCTATTTACAAACATTATTACAAAAAATAGACGTTTATTAAAAAAAGATCCCCGCCAGTTTCGCTAATACGTCCATTCTCCGAACAACACACAGCCCCACACCAGCACTCAGCGTCGTTCCATAAATTTTCTTAAACACACACTACCAACCGCATCCCGACACCTCGTACACTGTGTCATTAATCCAAAACACTTGGTAATTTCTTCACCGTAACAACTGCGGCCTGCACCTCACAGCCTATCCCCCGACCATTAGCCACCCAACTTCGCTGTCTTCCAGCTCCCGGGACATTCCCATGTCATCCCACCCGACGACTACAACAACTACTGTACGCGACACGCGCTACTAACCAGTGAATTTACACGTGTAATCACGTTCGCGCGCATAATAACACCCGCGCATGCGAGCAGGCGTCGAATTATCGTCACTCCGTGCCTTGGGCCGAGAGCGAGTCGTTTAACGGGTTCACGTGTGCGCTGCGTCGACAGCGGCGGCGGCGTCTAGCTCATACACACATACTACACCGAGATAAATCTCCCCGGCTATTTCGGTTCCGGCATCAGCGCGCCCCGTCCTATCTTCTCCCGGCTATCTCCGCGTCTCTTTTACGCTATGAGAGCTGAGCGCGTCGTCTTATGTGTGTGCGCGGCGGCAAAGGCAAGGCGGCTTTCTCTCTCTCTTTCTCTCTCGTACTCTCTGTCCCACGGAGGAATCGTAAATCCTCCCGATGAGCGCAAGCGCGCGCGTGTGTGTGCCGGCTGTGGGAGTTTATACTCACCGCTTAGGAAGATAAATGCTCGCGAGTGCGTTTTTGTATGCGGCCGACTCGCGGCGTTCGAGGGTGAACGAAGCGGTTAAATGAATTCGGTAGATAGGGTAATAGTTTAGGTACGCGTTTAGC
>JAPYZP010002946.1:0-18298 GCA_030522985.1 Torymus sinensis
TATATAAAATTGCGCGACGATGAAATAATTGTCACGATATAAGTGAAAATTCATAAAGTCAACTAATTTAATTATTAGATTTAGAAAATATTTTCGGTATTTGCGTTTTTCCGTATAAATTAAATTTGAGGGAAATAGAATTATCATGGCAGACGTCAAATCAGTAATACGTAATACGCGGTAACGCTTTCTATAATTAACTTCATTTTTGATAGAACTGAAAAATAAAGGATTCGAAGTTTTTCAAAATGGTACTTATATATACCCATTAAATTGTTCCACCTGTCACAACACATGTCATTGGACCAAATCTATTTTTTTTTCTCTCTCAACCTATAAGATCTTTAATGGGACCTAAAAAAAATATCTTCTCCCTAATGTAGTTTTTATCGTGGTAAAATGACAATTACGTAATAACGTAGGCGTGCCCATCCCTCCAACCGTGACAGCTGCATTTTTCCACCAAACCCCTCCACATCGCTTATAATCGTCACCCGAAATTTCCCATGACTCGCAAGAAAATCCTACCCGTATATTATAAAAACCGAAATAAAGAAGAAAGGAAAAAAATGTTCTTCCCTAATCTCACTTATGTTTTTCTCGTCCGTCGGGCGTTCCAGGTCTCCGCCACCAGATGTGCAGCATGGTAGCCGCGGCCCACTCGCAGCAGCACGACATGCTGGCGACGAATCTCTCGACGAGTCTCTCGTCCAATCTCTCCTCCAACCTCTCCTCCAACCTCTCCTCCAACCTCCAAGCGGCCATGCAGCAAGCCACCCAACAGCAGCAACAGCAACAACAGCAGCAGCAGCAACAGCAGCAACAACAGCAGCAACAGCAGCAACAACAGCAACAGCAGCAGCAGCAGCACCACCATCACCAACAGCAGCAGCACCACCATCACCAGCAGCAGCAGCAGCAGCAGCATTCGCACCACCATCACAACAACAACAACAACGGGAGCGGTGGCGTCGGTATGAGCCTCAGCAGCATGATGTCGGGCGCCGGCACGCCGGGCCACAGCAACAACGGCAACTCGCCGCTGAACCTCGGCCTCGCCAGTCCCGGCTCAGCCGGCCCACCCGAGAGTCCCATGGAATCACCTCTAGCCTCGCCCCTCGGCTCCCTCATGGACCCGTCACATCTGCCGCCCAGCGTGGAGGTCGGCATCGGCGTCAGCGGCATGACGTACAAGCCGGCGCGCAGCTACGTCAGCCCCCGGCCCGAGAATCTCTTCCAGGAGGACATCTCCGACCTTGTAAAGAGCTCGCACGCGACTCTCAAGGAGAAGGAGAAGATCGCCGTCAAACTCGAGCCCCTGACGGACTCGCGATGCGAATAGTAGAGCCGGTACGGGGGACAGCAGCAGCACGCGGAGCAGCATCTTCCAGGCCCGGCCGCAAGTGCCGCGGTGGCCGCCGAGCAAGCCGCTATCATGCTACCCCCCGACTGTTTGGACTATAGAAAATTGAGCCAAGCGATGCCTGAGCGCCTCTTCAATATATAAATACATACGGACACTGACACACATGCACACACACACACACACACCCGTAATGTGTGGAAAATCGCGTTCGCGTTCGCGTTCTTTGCGTCATATTGGACACGACTAGTAGCGTACCGCGATATTATAAAGACGATGCTAGATAAGCAGACACGACACGGAGAGAGTCTCATATGTATACACATATATACACATTGGTACGCGTATATTATATACGGACAGACGGACAGGTACACATAAACACACACAGACACACACGTATACGGGTGCCGTGTTGTACGCGTGATGAGGAGAAGTGAAAGAGAGAAGCGTGTCTCAGGCCACTTGTCCATACGTGTGCGCACTACAATATGCATGTATACATATATATGTATATATAGCTGTGTTATATATGTATATGTACATGGTACACGCATACGAGAGTGCTTATATAAATAAATAGTAAGGCATGTCGAGCAAACAAAAAATACCTAAATAGTAAGAGCCAAGCAGCTGCAGCGTAGTTCGTTCGTGACAGTGTATCTGCAGAAATTAAAAAGAAAAAAAAACAAAAAACAAAAAACAAAAAACAAGTTAAGATGAATTAATTAAAATAATAACAAACAAAAAAAAAGAAGAATGGGGAAAGCGACGATAACGATGTGGATCTCGCGAAGAGATCGATGGACAGATGAAGAGGAAGAGAGTGTGGGAGGGGAATGATATGACGGAGGCTTACAATCAAAAAAGAAAATAAAATAAAAAACTATGAGCGGGTAGATTATGCGCTCCTTCCTTTTTTCGAAGGCGATGTCGCGACCGCGGATACATGCTCGATGTACCCATGTAGCAGTACACGGATTGCTCCGCGGATCGGTGCGATGATGAAAGGGTGGAATAAAGGAAGGAAGGGAGAGAGAGAGAGAGAGAGGGAGGGGAATGCATATTTTATGCTACATTGAAAAAGAGACACGCACGCGTGTCCCGGTCGCGCGATCGCCGCTCGCGAATGTATTTCCAATTTTAGGTAGTCATACACGAACACACGTACACACATAAACACACACAAACACAGTCCTTACGTTCAGATAATGTACGAGTAGATGTCGCATATGTATGTAGAATTCGTCTTTGCTGGCCTCTTTTTTTTGTAACCAGCAGGGCACGAAGACAAGTGCAAGTACTACATAATTTATACCTAAACGCATAGACAGTACCATACGTTATAACGCCAAATGTATAATAGTTAGTAAGGAAATAAAAAAAAAATTAATGATAAAACTACGCGACTTCGTTAGAGAGAGAGAGAGAGAGAGCCGGAGGACTACGGAGCAGCAGTCCGTGCGGTGGAAGAGAGAGAGAGTGTGGGAGAGAAAGAGAGAGAGAGAAAGAAAGAGAGAGAGAGAGAGAGAAAGAGAGAGAGAGAGAGAAGCGTGGTGGCGTGAGAGCGAAAAACACGAACACACACAGACACACGGACCGAAAATCCAAAGCCAGATCGAGCAACAGCTTTTTTCACTTGTACGAGTCTAGTAATGCAGTGTCGAGTTGCTGTCCTACTCTTCTCATTCATCGAGGGCTCTATATATATATATATTTATTTTCTACGTACTAACTTTCACATACGACTATACTAGAAATTTATGTTCCTTTGACTCGAATTTTGTTTTTTATATTTTTTAGTCTTTTTAATGAGTCAAAACGTTGAGTTGTACGCTGACTTGTTTACTCTGTCTGTTTGTTTTCTTTTTTTTATATAAATGGTAGCGTCGTTACATTCGTAGAATTTTTATTAAATTGTTGTCTGATGTAAGGTCATACGATTCCCTCGATGTTGTCAAAATACTCGAGAAAAAGATTGCTCTTTCGTTGTTTGCAGAGTGCCGAAGACCAAAAAGAGAATGGTGACTCGATGCTCCGTGAAAGCTTATTTTTGTGATTTTGTAGAAAAGAAATGCGAGAAGAGCGTCCCACTACATGCAGACGGTTAAAGGCAGGGTAGCACGGGTGAACTCAAATTATAACATCAGCGTGCTACTAAATGTACAAAATTTCTAATTATATTAACCGATACAAAATAAATAAAAAAGGAATGACGAGACGAAAGGTATTTCTGTGAGAAGAAATGAGGAAAGATTAAAGTACGCGTTATTAAGTATTGCCTTCCTGCCATATTTGGGGTATGCCAAGTATAAAAATTATAAGGTTTAGGGCTTACAAATGACAAACTGATGATTGAGTACATGTGATTGAGAGAAGTTGCGCATGTGAGGCATGATGGAAGGTGCAAAAGGAGACGCATGAGAATCGAATGATCGGATCTTTATGAATGGGTGATTGAAGAAAAAAAAATGAAAGTGAAACCAAAAAAATGAAAGACACAATGTGCGATAAATGTTTAGAAGGCGTATGGGTGCTTCTTTTCGGAAAAGTCAAACTATTTTTCAAAATTTTGTAAAAAAAAAAACATTGCGCGTGACTTTGCTAAAAAAAGGGTGATAAAAAATTAATTTTTTTATTTTTTAGAAATCTTCAGATTAAAAGAAACGTACACAAAACAAACACACGAGGCCTTTGCCCGATATATTCAGTAAATGAAAATATTTCACTGAAATGAGAGTAATTACATTTACGAGTTTAGGTCATTATCAAGCTTTGTATTTGTGTAAGGGGAAAATAAAAAAAACATTCGAAGTGGCCTTCGTGAGTGTCGCAAAAAGCGAAAAAAAAATCCCTGGTTGTCGCGCTTTACGAGATTTTTTTATACTTGTTTTCCTAACTTTAAACATCTTTCTTCAATCACGAGTAGTAAAAAGAGTGATAATCAACAAAGAATTCATGGCGCTGACTGATAGAATGAATTTTGCGATAAAACGAAGCACGGATCGAATAATAAACTTCTCTTTGGTATACAAAAGATATTCTTGATACAAAAAACTTTGCGCGACAAAATTTTAAGCAAGAGAAGATTTGAAAACGTGGAAAAGAAATACTTTATTTGTATTTATTAATCATTCATATTCGTTTTTGCAAAAACAATTTCGAAACTAAATTTATCCTATCCATAAACGGTAATTTCACGGTTGAATTATGATAAAATAACTTATTTAATTTTCATGTTGATTATATTTTCCCCTGAAAGAACGGTGCAAAATTGCGAAAGACTTGACTTGAAAAAAAATGTTAAAAGTAACAAAGTGAGATTCTGGGACTGTCTTTGGAGCTCTTTAAACATATATAGCCGTACTTACTGTAATTTACTAGCTATTTTTTACTTTGGGAAAAATCCAAGTTACGAGAATATCTAAATCTCGAAATTATACGATGTAAAATCTAGGCATAAAATGTGTTCAAAAACAAAATGTTATGGAGCAAAATCGAAGCGAGTTATTCGTTATTTAAAGGAAAAAAGTTTCGTGAGTGTGCAGCCAAATTAGAAGTGAAAACGAATCAACACGCGCTAATGAAAGAAAGAAAGCGATAAAGAATGTTTAGTGATGTACTGTATAAAAAAGACGATGAGAAAAAAAGTAGAAAGTGCCTTCCTATCGAAAAAAATTAAGAAAAGAGTCTCGTAGATCGTGACCACTTGTAAATGATAAAAAATCAGTCGAAATTTTCGCATTATGTGAGTACGAAGAGTTTATGAGAAGTTATTTTGCAATTACGTCAATCTGAAATTTTTTTAATGTAAAGCAAAACTTACATTAACCATATTTTACAAGCGTTTATAGTGATTCGGCAAAGAATTAAAAAGACCGAACCATTTCGAATATCAAAAAGCTACATTAACGTAATCGCAAAATACAGAGTGAATAAAGTGAATGAATGTCAGTGAAATGTCTGGTACGTTGTAAATACGAAATGAAAAATTTCGCCACGTATTTATGCGGTACCTGAAAGACCGACAAAATTTCAGTTTCGGATGAAATCACACCGGTAATACCCTGAATGGCATGTCTTTAAAATAAAGCAGTTTTTCGTTTTTTCTTGAGTGATCAATTATAGAAAGAGAAAATAAAAAGTGAATAAGCGAATGAAAGCGAAATATAGAGTCAGAAAATGCAAAACGAACGAAAGAGAGTGAGCGAGAGAGAGAGAGTGAGAGAGAGAGAGAGAGAGAGAACGAGATGGGGAAGAGAGAGAGAGAGAGAGAGAGAGAGAGAGAGAAAGAGAGAGGGAAACAGAAAATGGACGCTTCGAGGAAAAGTTTCGTTTTCACGTTTTTTTATATGATATCTGTGAACAGATGAGAAAAATAAACACCTATATATTACATACTTAAATGTAAGTGAAAAGTATCTAATACGCTATTATATTGATAGAGAATACAAAAATTATATATATATATATAAATATATATATAGAAGCTATATATATTATATAAATTGATATATATATATAATAGGTATATTATTAAAAAAAGAGGGATACTGCTGGGTACATGTACTGAAAAAGTAAGAGAATTAAATTTCTTTCGTCTTAGGAGCTTTACGTACAAAAAGAACTGATTTGGACTTAAGGTCGCTATTTTTCGCGGTATAAGATACCAGCAGTGTGTAAAGAAAAGAGATTATCACGCCCAACGCTCAATGATTTTTTTTATTTAGTTAATTTTATTCATGTAAAATCAATGAATTATCTTTCAAATTGAAATTCCACCTATGCGCCGGCATAGAGACAGATCTGATTTGATGAAACTGTATGCATATGAGAAAGCTATATCTTATTATGTAGATCAAATTTTTATTATTTATGGCAGTTTGAAATTTGCTATTATTACGATTATGTGAATTCCATTTGGTAACGTGCGTTCTATTTCGAAAAGTGTATTTGTAAATTTATTCGAGAAATTGCTAATTTTACCCAACTTGAAGTAAATGATGCAAAGGTAGACTTGAATTCGTAAAGAGTGTTTTATGCGAGGAAAGAAGGAGAGAAAGTATACATGATTTATACGAAAAAAAGATAAAAAGTAAGATTAATAAAACTCATGCGATAGTATATTCGGAAAAAAATAGCTGGACCTTTTTGTGGTATGTAAAATTAATTAGTGATGTTTGAAATGTGCAAAAAAAAATGTAAGAATACGATGTAAAACGATTCGATCTGATAATATTAATATTACATAATTATTTTCAGTGTCCCTTTCTTTACTTTTTATACAACTTTCAGAGTATCTTTATTTTTTCGTAGTACTTTATCAAAGTCCGTTGTGACGTTGGTCAAGTCGCATTACTTCCTTGATCGTTCATAATCGCACATTCGCACGATTGCGTTCGACTACATTGTATACTATATACATTATGTACTGTAAATAGCGCGTTTATCATTGTGTTATAGTTCGTTCGCGGAACATATTTATTATTTTATTATCACGGCAATGAGGAAGGCAACAATCGGCCTCACCTCCCTTCTGTAAGCTTTATTACTTCAATGTAATTATATACTATTAGTTAACGAATTAATTGTACAATTATTTATTTTTTGCGTTCCGCAAAAAGAAAGGAGACGGTTGCTACTCCTTCCGACGATCAAGAAAAAAGTTATTCGGCGCTACTTAAGACTGTTTTATGATAAGAAATATGCAATAGCTGCTGCGAACAGTTTTCTCAAGTATTTTTTAAGCCAAATAATTTTTTTCCTGTATAAAAAAAAAATGCATAAATCATTCATTTTTTCTTCTCGACAAGGTGGCATCAACAGCCTTTGCGATAATCTGTATGTAGCTCGAGAATAATAATACATTGTGAAGGAAAACAGGCGTGATATTACGTATGGGTTTTACATTTTATATCTGTTTTAAACTTCTCGAAGAAAATAACGTTTAATTATTATGGATGCGGTGGTATAAAATCGTCAATTACAAGAGTATCGCTCGAAAAACCCATATGGCTTTTTTTTTAAATTCGTTCCTGTTTTCCGTTGCCGTATAAGATTCATTATTGTATAATTTTGTAGTAATTTTCACGAATCGACAAGAGATACGAATCCTCTTTGTTTAGCTAGATCAATTTGTTATTTAATAATCGAACGCGAAAGCAGCGTCATGAAGGCTTAGAGTAGTAAGTGATTAAAAAAAAAGAAAACATATACTTGATTCTGTCGCCAAGAACAATAACGAGGGTGTAATTAAAAATGAAATCGAGATGGAGAATAGAAGTTTCGAAAAACTTTAAAGAAAAACTGGCAGAAGTTGGATATTTTATAGAAAGCCGCCATCCGTTGATTTTTTTTATTTATTGTACCGAATAGCTCTTAAGGTGACGTTTTACCGAAAAAAACTATACTATACCTATAAATACACCCTATATATAATACGGAGTAAGCGTACATTACCCTACCTACCGAGGAACAAACAGAATCACGCAATCATACATTTAAGTTGCTACTTGGCACGTATACCTAAGTATATACTAACGTAAACAATATGCAATAATAATAAATATTAAAAAATATGATATTGTCTCATTTATCATCCATCACCCTAGTCTACCCTTCACAACATTTACTATTATAATATCAATTCTATAAGGAAAAAATGAAACACAATATTTATTTTAAATTAAAACTTTTTTATTTTTGGCATTAACGTCATTTTAAGATATGCATGTAAAATTTATGTTATTTAAAAAACATCAATACAAAACCAAAAAGAAAGATTTTCCAGCAAAGTCAAAATTAACTTTGTTCTTCACACAACCAGTGTATCAAATACTGTGCAATTCTTTTCAAAGTTGCGTTCAAAAGTTTTAAAGGGATTTAGTTTCAATTTTCACTTCAGTTCTAGTTTTACGTCTTGGCAACATGAGGATCATTTTGATGTGCTTGCGCGTTATTGATGGAAGCTATTTGTTCATGCGTTTGTTGAGGAACTTGATTTTGAGTATTTTGTTGGTTTTGACCAGCTCCTACTGGAACTTGCTGGTTTTGTAAGGGTACAACATTAGCAGGAGGTTGATTTTGGTTTATATTATTAACTACAGCTGGCTGTTGTTGTCCGGGTTGTTGCTGCTGTTGGTTAGCTTGTTGCTGCTGTTGGTTAGGTTGCTGCTGCTGTTGGTTGGGTTGTTGCTGCTGTTGCTGATTAAATTGTTGTTGTTGATTGGGTTGTTGCTGCTGTTGTTGGTTGGGTTGTTGCTGCTGTTGTTGTTGGTTGGGTTGTTGCTGTTGTTGGTTGGATGGTTGCTGCTGTTGTTGGTTGGGCTGTTGCTGATTAAATTGTTGCTGCTGCTGTTGATTAAATTGTTGTTGCTGCTGATGTTGATTAAATTGCTGTTGCTGCTGCTGTTGATTTGGTACTTGATTTTGATTTACTGGTATCTGCTGATTTTGTGGAGGATAATGTTGCTGCTGTGGCACTTGATTTATGTTATTATGTACCGGTACTTGTTGGTTTGGGTGAAATTGTTGCTGCTGTTGTACAGGAATCTGATTACCGAATTGACCTTGGTGAGCTGGCATCTGGTTGAATTGGCCCTGCTGAGGTGGCATCTGATTAAATTGGCCATGCTGAGGTGGCACCTGATTGTATTGAACCTGCTGTGGCGGCATTTGGTTTACGTATTGAACTTGCTGCGGATAATGATGCTGTGGAGGCACCTGATGTTGATACTGTGCTTGTTGTGGAATTTGATTAGGATGCGATGGAAACTGAAATCGTATAATCTTGTTAATTTCTTTTTTATTTAAAATGTCTTTCAATATGAGCAAACACAAGAAAACTTAGCAAAAAGCTCTACAGTATTGCTCACAGATTACTGGAAGTAATTTTTATGTATGAATATATACTACTTATTCTTACCTGCTGATATCCAGCCTGCGGGTGACCAGCAGGGTGATACTCTTGGGACTAGCGGAAAACAATGCACAAGCAACTCATTAATCACCCTAATTACTAAAATCATTCAACTACATGCAAGTTAACGAAACGAAATAGTACAATTCAAAACAGAAAAAACATAAATTCTCGTTTATAGCATACAAAATGTTATTATATATTAATTTACATGCCTGGTTACAATAATGAATTTAATTCAATCTATTGAAAAAATTATCTTACCATTCCCTTGGCTATAGCTCGCTCTATTTCTTGTGCTTTTAATCGTTTATATGACTCATACTCTTCTTCCGAATATAGCTGTTGCTCGTCAAGTGGAGCCCATCCAGGATCTTTGTCAAACTCTTCTTTTTTTGACTCATTTAAAAATTCCTCGTAACTAAAATAATGATAATACACTATTTTATACTGTAGATGTAGAAAACACAAAGAATATAATTTTTATGAAAAGCACCTTATTAATCCATCTTTGTTGAGATCCGCTTCTCTAATGACATGCTCTCTCATCCTTTCCAGTTCTTCTGCTCTTTCAACAAGGTCATCCTCAGGATGTCCTTCAGAATAAAGTTTGTCCAACTCTTTAAGGAAAAGCGCTTTCAATTCCGTTTGATCCCAAACGCCATTTCCATCTAAATCTATACCAAAAAGTAGAACAATATTAGTATAAATATGAATATAACTTGTAAAATCAACTAAAACTTGATCTAAGTAATACCGTGTAAGAAAAAGAAGGTTCTAGGATCAAATTGCTGATCCATGTGATCTTGCTTTTCCCAAACCTCTTCTAATTGCTTTTTACTACCAGGATGATGCAACTGTAGATAGACAGATAATACAGATTAATACTTTCAGTATTATATTTATTATTATAACTAATATTAAACACTTACTGGTTCATGTTCTTTATGTTTCTTTTCTAATTCATGAATTTCATTTTCAAATTTCTTTTTTTCTTCCTCAGTCATATCTGAAAAGAAAATCAATCTAAAGTAAAGAAATAATTTTCTAAATTAAGTGTGACATGTTACATACTTTGCATTTTTTGTTCTTGATCAAATTTCTTATGCATCTCATATTCTTTAAATTCTTCTTTCCTTCGTTTGTCAGCTTCATCCAAATCCTTTGTCGTCTGTAAAATATTATGAAATTAAATAAATATTAGTTATTTTGAGCATAAACACATTATTTTGTTTTTCTTTAACTATATATTATAATTTATTTATTCTTTATAAATAGGTTAGTCACTCAAAATTTAAAAAGAATTACCTTAGCAATTAATTTTTTCAAGTCGTCTATTTCAAAAGTATGAGGATTTGCATGGTCTAAATGTTCAGGAATCTTCATATGAGTTGGATCAAGGCCATTTTCAAGTTCGTACTCCTTAATTGCCAAGTGTCTCAGTCTTTCAAGTTCTGTTCTTTTCAATTCATCTAATTTTGACCTAACATGATGACTTACGTATTCTAATTCATTGGCAATTTTACCATTCTACAAAAGAATTTTTTTTATTATTTAGACATGAATCTTCTAAAAATAGTTCAAGATTATTCAACTTTTAACTCACAAGAATATCATGTTCTTCTGCCTTTTCTAATTTCGCTCGAAATTCTGGATCACTTTCAAGAGCTTGTACAACCTCTTTTAAATATCTATGATATTCCATAGACTCCTCCTGTAATTGAAATAACAAATAATTAAGTGAATCTATAAATATTATGTATTTCCAAATTCATAGTTTAACTATACTGACCAATCCCCCTTCGGGTTCCCCCTTCGCATGCTCTTCCTCATCTTTTTCTTTTGTAACAGGAGGAGCGACAGAGTCTTGTATGATGAGGACAGCAATTAAGAATACCAAGGAGTACTTCATTTTCCTGTAAATTAAAAATTATCGTTTAATCTATTAAATTAAGCAAGAGAAAGTGATTATAAAGTTATCATATAGTCAATTCGAGCAGTTTTCCTGATACAGAGTAATTACTAGAAGAAACATAACATCTGTTTCCTGATATGATATCATATATTAGATGCATGAAATTTTACTTGAATATGTAATTGAGAAATTATATAAAAAAAAAAAAAATGCAGGTACGTATTTCTTAACAATTACATATCTCAGTTTTCTACGATTGATGTTTTTATAAACACTGAAATTAGAAAACCAAGGACTGCAAAATACCTAAAACCCATACTATTTTACTCTCAAAAAACACAGCTCCAGGAAAATTATTTTAAAACTTCTTTCACAAACAACTACCTACTGGTCTCTCCCAACGATAAAAAATAATTAAAAAACGTCGCGCAATGTTTGCATTAGAACCCACGAAGCACAACCTACACTCGGGGACTCTCGATCGCGCAGATAGAGCACCTGTTTATATATATCGACGTTTCTTTTTTTCACAAAACGCTCATCGACGACTAACACTCACTGCCAACCGACGACTACCACGCACTGCTCTCATCGGTAAAAAAAAAAAAAAAGTAGAAAGAGGCAGGAGCAGGATCCTTTAGCAAAACCGGCGCACCTTGAAACAACTTACGTTTCTCGCTGCTGCTCTCTGATGCATGCGAGCGCCGTATCGTGTAGAGCCACGTACAGGATCCGTACGCAGATGTGTAATAGGTACGTATGTAACGTGCCTTGCTCTCTCCGTCAACTGTACTAACAATTGCCGCGGGAGAGGAACGCGTTACTTATACCAGATTCCCCCCTTCGTCGAGCCTCACGCACCACGTCTGCGAGAGATGAACACTTACGTATATATATGTACGTATATATTGTATCTCTCTATATATATGTATATATCACTGGGCTGTGCGTGGAGGGGAAGAACCTCTCTTGTACGCTGCTATCATCGCCGTGTGCGACGACCGTGATATATTATACTGTCTCTCCTGCAGGGACAGTTCCACGCGACGGCGACAATATCGGTCGAACAGCTGCCGTGTGTAATAAACACCGTCGCCGTGTGCGCACGCCGTCAGTGGCTCGCTGACGCTGTGTGACGCACGCCACGCGCTTATCTGGGGGAGAGTGTTCAGATTTGCTGCGCCGGATGCGATGCGGTATTCTGGAGGTGGCGTAGTCGTCGAACAATTTTCAATTTAACGCGCGCGTTTTGTTATCTGCAGTCTTATGTATAATATGTACGTATTGAAGATTGATTGGTAAAAAAATTTTTGAAACATATTCAATAACTAAATAATGCATCTATTTTATATATTGATACATGCCCGACATTATATTGACTTTTTAGATATTTTTTCGTATCAGAAGTATTTCATCTAAAACCATATTATATATAAGCATCACCTTTAACATGTTTAATTATAAGATTCTAACTATAGACAAAAAATATTATCCGCCGCATATAATACCACAATAAAAAAGAAATCTAATCAATACGTGACTGATCACTAGAAACATACGCGGCCGTTCCAGTAGCTTACACGCACCCCCACCAGAATTTCTAAACGGCCAGGAGAACGTTGGACCGTAGCCAAAAGCTTTCTCGTGACTCCGACCAATGCGCGTATATTATCCCGCGAATAAAATTCACTTCCCAATGAAACGACATTGTCAGTCCGCTCTAACAACGACAAACAAACAAACTCCATTTCCGTTTCCCTTCGAATCGGACTGTAATACGCTGCGCAGCGCGCAATCAGCATAAGGAGAGCGCGCCCGGGCGCCGGCGTCCTATACCTACGCGAGTCATTAGAGAGCATATATACCTGCGCGAGCCGATGCCTCTGTCCCCGGGGAGGTCCCGCGGCGCGGGAGTGTATATACGTATCTCGTCGTCCCATCTCCGCTGCGGCGCATTTTTCTTTTCCTTTAATGACGCTGGCCCGGAGAGAGGCGGGTATAACACAACCGAATTACTCTCGAAGGGGCATATTAGTAGTAGGTAGCTCCGGGGTATAACGGCGTTGTGTGCGTGCAGATGTTGTAGTATATCTCTCTGATTGAAATTGACTTTTTTCGGTGGTATGTTGTTGTTTAGGAAGGGAATTATACGGCTGCGGGGATTGCTTCAACGCCCGTTGCTACCGCGCGATTGTTCTTGCCGGTTTCTGTATATATCTATATAGGAGCTATATGGTATATTTTGAAAGGTAATAAGGCAATTTTTCAGCGAACCTTAATTATACAGCGAAATGATATACGGGATAAAATAAAATCCTCTTAAGAGATTATTATTGCAAATCGATATATTATTCACGAAATCGCCTCGTACGTTAGTACTTATACTGTATGTTAATCGCTTCCAACTTATCGCTCAAGTCTCTCGCGTGCCGATCGGCATTGTCGCGCGAGCGACATGAGCGAGCCGTCAAATGTAAAATAACACGTTGGTCATCACATTAAGAGACTGACTCTCTCTCTCGGCGCGTCGAGTTTTTGTCAAAAAGCAGCGGAAACGTCTAAATACACTTAAGCGCGCGCAGAAAGGCCTTAACCGGCGTTGATTGGCGGTAGGTGGTAAATGAGAGGTTGTGCGTACACGTACACATATACGCCACTTCTCTCTGCCTCATTGTCATTTGGCGCGCGCGTGTCACGACAACTCGGTCGAGCGCTATCTCTTTTTTCCCCCCTAATTTCTCTCATCCTCTTCCTCATGACATTTCTATATACGCGATAAATCCATCGGCGCGCATTCCATCGCCGGTGTATATGGAAAAGAAACAAAGCGCGCGATTGTTCTCCCTCTCTCTCCGCGCGCTCGGTTCTCCATAATGGAGTCGTATCGTAAAAGCCGTCGTCGTCGTCGTCTCTCCGCTCGCTCGCTAGACATCGTAATCGTGCGGCGATTGCTGTGCCATTCCGATCCCTCGCCCATTATATACACTCGCAGGTGAATAAGCCACCGCGGCAGCAGCAGCAGCGGCAGCGAAACTTCCGAAGCCTTCGGTGGCGGAGGAGGAGGAAAGAGAGACGTAAATACACGCACGGTATGGAGTAGGAGTGGAGTGGCGCGCGAGCGAGGGACAGGTAAGGCAAAAAGTCGAAAAAATTCGAAAACCAGTCTCTCCCTCTCCTTCTAGCCTTCTCTCTCTCTCTCTCTCCTTCGTCTCTCACTCGCAGAGCCGACCACCTCCAGCGAGCTATCCAGCGCCGCTGCTTCCTCCTCCTCTACCGCTGCTGCTGCTGCCTTTTCCTCCTGTGGCGGCGGTCCTCGACGCCGCGCTGCTCTCTTCCTTAATTCAGTCGAGAATAAGCGCCGCCGCAGCCGCCGTCTTCTGTCTTATCCCCGTACTCTTCTCCTCTCTTCCGTGTGCGTCTGTGTGTCTGTGTATAATACACACCTCGCCGAGAAAGACGTATAGTGAGCAAGCGAGAGAGAGAGATCGGCCCGCGATGTCCGCGCGGGAGTGTCTTATTCGCACCGAGCAGCAGCAGCAGCAGCCTTAGTATACCAGTGTTGTTGTGGCCGAGCATCTCGACTCACGCTGGATGTATGTATAGACGCGTACGATTACATCGTGTGTTTTCGTGTGCGTCGATCCATCGGCGCGATACATAGATCCGAGTGAAACTGGGAGCGGAGCGAAACTACGCCTCGGCATCGATCGGCAACAGGTGCGTAAGTATATATGTACCCACACACACATACACCGAGCGGGCTGTGGCGTGCGCGATTTACCATATAACACACCGATATACTATCGATAACGAGCTGCTCCTGCTGCTACGACTGCTGTAAGGATTATTTGTCTCTTCGCACGTGTTTCGCAACACGCGCGAGAACGAGCGAGCGAGTGTGCGAGAGAGAGATCGCATGGAATGCGCGCGCAGACGCTGCTATATCTGCGTGTGCGTATATAATATACATGTGTGTGTGTGTTTCTCTGCGCGCGGTGTACATGGATATATACACCGATGCCGTGGATTTGTCACTTTTGCCGTAAACGCGGGAGAAAGGAAAAAATATATGTATGTATATTTAATGGTCGTTGGCGTTGCTGCTGCTGCTGCGCGATCCTTACGGCGTTTGATGAGATTTCGTATATATACGTGCGCGGGGAGAGCGGAGCAAGAGATCCAGTAAAAACTAGCGCGCGAGACGACGACGGCGACGACGACGACTGTAATATTTAAGTATCGCGTGCGGCGTGATTGGAAAAAAGAAACGGGTGGAGGAAGGCGCAGCAGCGTTTAAAAATAGATGCGGCGGCTAGGGCAAAAATTTTCGCTGCGCGAGTGTGGTTGTGAAAGTTCGGTAATATGTGTGCACTCTATTAGAATGTTTATATACGATATGGAAGTAGGCCTTTTGGTTTATTATATTACATTGCAGCGTATACTTCGTATATATTCCGTATAATGACCGTAATATGTTCTTATAGGTTTAAGGTACCACTCGAATGATACTTTTATCGTTTATCAGAAAATTTAAATTATTTTTATGTATATATACGCGAAAAGTTTATTTAGTCACGCGGCGCGGATCAGCCCACATCGCACGACCATTTTATCTTTTTTGAAGCACGAAATATATAGTGTCCGTATATATATATATATATATATATATACACACCTCGTGGCATCACGATTCCCCAACTCACACACGCATACATACATATCCACACTCGTGCAGACATAATTGTGAAATCCCGAAGAGAGATGTTTTGAATAAGAACAAAATTTGTATGCAAGTGACCGTCGCGATGTTTATTCTCTCATCATCAGCCGCAGCCGCCACCGCGCGTCACGATCATCGCGAATATGCAAATACATACACCGCGATAAATACACACGCCGATCGCCAGATGGCTATACGCGTGTCCAAGCTCCCACGGAAGTGTGTCTTTAACATCCCTCTTGTATTTACTTAACAAAAAAAGTGCACGCCTGTTTACATTCGGTGTATTTGGACGGCCTCTTTAAACACAGCCCTCGACGCGACGCTAATAAGATGTCGACGATGATCGGCAGCAGCAGATGATTGCATCTATCCAGATAATCCTCTCTCTCTCTCTGCTCCTTTCCCATCCTCACTCGGCATTTTTCTCCGTTTAGTCACGCGGCACCGCGCCGACCTACCTGAAGTTCCACGAAAGCTGCGCGCGCGCGCTCCAGTAATTTCGGGACCGCGTGTATATATATATACCTGAGCGCGTGCGGCGTGTGCTGACAGGGCGATGGTAATATCGTCGAGAGATAACGAAAAATGCGTCGATCGGTGTCTTCACGGGTGGGGAGAAACGTTTCTGCACCTGTGCGCGCTAGCTATAATGGATAGATACACGATGGGCGCGTGTGTAATTTCAGATGATCTAGGAGGATCGTTATAGGCGCGCGCTCGCAATAATAATAAAGAAGTTTTATATTTATAAGTTATATACTTCTACGTCGTTGTAAAATTATGTGTTCGAGAGATATAAATATTTTACTATAGGTGTTTTTTACGCTATTGGTCCTTTTGAATATCGAGATTGCATCGGGACAAAGTATTAACCAGCGATATATTTCGGAAGCCGCGACACGATCTGTTGATTGCGCACCTGATTTAACTTCAATTTCGCGCATAAATATTCATCGTAAACATAGCATCGCATGCCGAAAGCTGCGCACGGTACAAATGACAAAATTATTATATATATATATATACAAAGGCACCCGCACACAGAGAGTCGTCAATAAATAACAATCAGCATCATATCTGTAGCTCATCAATTTTTGAAATACCGAAAGTATACATTCGCACGCCGAAATTGTGCATAATGCATACGCACACCATACACTAGATGTGTATACTGATATATAACACTTGCATAATTCAGCTGCGTGCGCGCGATCAATCACCGGCGCGCTGGCGATACGCTGCACCGCTAAAACATTCAATTAGCCGTCATGCACCTTTAATGACATCACGCAGCGCGTTTATTTTCGCCGATCGACAGCACATACACCCGCGCGTTATATTAACCCCCAGCCGAATCAGCGCGCAAACGAAATTTCTCCCGTCGCTCGCGCATCCGCGCCTATATATACTTATTATTATGTTATATGTGTGTATATGAATATTTTCACGCGACCGTTTTATACATAGTGGCTTTCAAGGATCCTACACTCGCGCGCTATAGGAAAGGCTATACAACACATTACAGCCGGTAATCCCCAGTCGGACGCGTATGATGGACAATATAATATCGCACGCCCGTGCGTGCATGTTATATATTATAGTTATTATGAGCGCGCGCCGGGATATTATTAGAAACGCGCCATAGACTGGCTTAATTGCCATGGAGCGCAGCGCTGATGCAATTGTCAGCGCAGAGACAGAGAAAGAGAGTCTTTGCCAAATACAATTATCGTCCAATCATTCATGTTTATCGCGAATTAATCGCGCGCGCGCCGTAATCAAGGAGACACCCGCGCTTGCGTGCTCGTATTTATATAGCGACGGTGCTATATAGCGATCGCGGATTCTCTGCGAGTGCCGTGGAGGGTTTCGATGAGAGCGAGTCGCCCTTGGATGCACAATCGAATTGATGCTGGTGAAAAGGATTTTATTTTTGTAATTGCACATGTAAATTTTTGACGAATGCGATAATGACGTGTATTTATAGTTTAGAATTGTAATGATACTTTTTATAATCAATGGGGATCGGTGAACAATCCAGTTGGAGTGACAGAATTATTATCAGTTTAATTAACGGACTTCTTTAAATAAATACACTATCCATTAAAATAACGAAATGATTTTATCTAAACTAGGTGTATTTTAATATGCTTATATTTACCTAACTTATATATATTTGTTGTACTCTGATTTTTCTACTTATACCGATAGACGTAATCTACCGTGGTTCATGAGTAAATCGTAAATGGACAAATACATTATCTCAGTTGCTTAGCATATAAGAACAAAGACGATAACGCGTGAGTAAGTGCTACAATGCGGCAACTACAATGCATTAGCTATTGTAAATAATGATTAGCATGCGAATTCAAACATTGA
>JAPYZP010002947.1:0-12286 GCA_030522985.1 Torymus sinensis
GAGAAGCTGGCCCTTTTTATAGTTATTTGGGGTACCTAAGACAGGAAAAATTGAGTTTTGTGATTGTGCCTCAACATTAAATTTAGAAATTTCTATTTAAGCTAAAAGTTCAAAATTCCAGAGAAATACTCATACAAGTAGATCTCAGGATCTATTTATTTGATTTTAACAAAATAAGGCTTATTCGTTTGGTTTTTACTTATCTGGATTGAAAAAATACGTCTTTTTTGTTAAATTTTATATAACAGCGTTATCTCAGAGGTAGATTTTGACGTAGATTATTTTACGTAACTTTCGTTATCCGAATTTCGGTTCTTGTTGCTTCCTCCTGCATAATATAACACATATTTACATTTGAAAATTTCTTATATTCATTGTCGAAAATATAATCAAATCCCAGCTAAAAACCTCTTAAATTACTTTTCAAATATGTATCGTTCTACTATATTTGAGAAATGCAACCATTTTATGTCCCTGCGTCAGGATGAACGCATAAAACTCTTAGAGCTTCAAATGCTATATGTCAATACCGGTATTGTCAATAAGGCTGCTTCGCAGCAAAAGTTGTCATACGCACTTCCCCTTACATCCATCATCTTTACGTACCTTTTCCGCAACCATGACAGCTTATTTCGTATTGAGCTTGATTGGATTTTATATTTCATACGTGCACGCTTTAGAATATAACCTTCGATAGGTTCCGTCGCTGCCGCTAGCGCCCGAGAAAAAATAGGGAAGTTGAAGGGGAGAAAGAGAGAGACTATGAGAGAGCGAGAGAGGGAGAGAGAGAGATAGAGAGATATAGAGCGAAATATGTTTTGAATAGTCAATCTCCGTTTCGCACGCGCAGTAGCAAGCCAATACCTGATGAAACGCGAAAATACGATGTGCTCTCCGTGAAAATTTGCTCGACGAAGTAAATTCCCTTCGTTCCGCCCGCCTCGATAAACCCCCGCCGCCACCGCCACGGTTCTCTCTTTTTCATACGTGCACGAGCGCCTCCCTCGGCTCCTCTGCCTTTATCCCTCCGATCCGCTGCTTCATACGAGGTAGAAAAAGAAAGGTGGAAAGGGAGAGGAAAGGGAAACCCACGGAGCTGCGTGCGTACTTATATGAGCGAGAGAAAAGGCTTCGAGTAGTAAAAGACTTGCACATCGAGATCTTCGAGTATTTGCGCCCCTAGCCGCCTCCGAAAAAACCGTAGGCGCAGCCGTTCTTTTAAAGCTCTCCCAGATTTTCCGATCAGCCCTTCTCCTTCTGGGCGTGTATTTTCTTTTTGCGCTTAACTACGTTCAAATTAATTTTTTCCTGGAAAACGTTTCTAACGTAATGGATCAATAGACTTTACTTTACTTTTGCTATTTGTTTTATTAGTTTCAACTTAAAATTATTTTTACGCCCTGAATTTGATAATGCATTATAAGTTTAAATTTAAAAAAATATAAATGATTACGGCGAATGAACCACAATTGGAAAAAATAGCTGCGATTACTTATACGAAGAAAGCGACAACTATAATTGTGTATAATAAATAAATTCATATCTTTATAATACTTTAAATTATTTAAGTTACTTTTGAAAGTCTAGAAGGAAAGAATATTCTAGTTCATAAATAAAGCATCTACATTATTATTGTATTACTGATATACAACTATGATAGTACCATTAAATTATCTAAGAAAAAATTATTTATTTTGAATTATATTTGTTAAAAACTAGTCTTTTATAACTTACTATTGAGACAGTAAACTATTTACTTTCGTAAGAATATATACTATGTATCTAAATTTTTAGAAATTCAGTTTAATCATTATTCTCATAATTCCAAAGGTCTGTATATAAATACTTGAAAAATTAAAACTATAAGTAACAAATATTTCCAATTTTCAACTTTTGGTATGCGTACATAAATAAAAATATTGTAAATAGAAATGGCAACCGTTTTTACAGTATTCAGTACATCATTTTATATACATTATCTAAATGATTGTTTTATGCATAAAATATTAACATGATACTAAAATTCAAATGAAATGATCATCAGCGGTCGAAAGCTGCAGATGAAGAAATTAAATTCAATTTAGCGGATGAAATATTTCAGAAAACTCTGCCAGTGATAAATGATATAAAATAAAATACGCCAAGTATGCGAGAAATTGCTTCATCATATGAATAAAGCGATCATTAGTCAAATTGTATAAATGGTCGCAATTTATTTTAATTTCATAATATACTCTTCTTTTTATTAATGTATCTTTGAGAAGCTAAACAATAATTCTTTCTCAAAAAGTCTGAAATTATATTACATAGACGCTCAATTAGTTGATTATCTGCTATAATCATTAATATAATAATTTATTAGAATTTTATTTATACGTTAAAACTCTTGAAAGTTTACTTATTGAGAAAATATTTTATAAATCCCTTATTAAAAATACTTAATGAATACAGATGATACTATCAGTAATAATCGGCTGCCTTTTGTTTCAATATTATAAGTTTATACTAAAGAGTAACATTTTAACTTGAAAATATTGATGAGAAAATCGCTTATAATGTAATCTGATTAATAATATTATTAGAATTGCTGCCAGTTCATTGGCACGTGGCTACCTCAAACTAATATATCGATTTCTTGAGCTAACTTTTAATGTCAATAATTAATTTCCTCACACAAATATTTATGTATGTACATCGGAAGTAGAAAACGTTATTTATGTAAAATTCAAATACATAAGAAGTGAATTTCTATATAAATATTAAAACTTTCTTTCACAGTATTGTTCTATGAGGAAGCAGGTTTAAAAAAATGTGTTTTCTACATAAAAATTGAAAAATTATTTTTTCGTGAATTTTTTAAATTTAGCACGACGATCATTTTTGTTTTTCGTTTTTTTTTCTCTCTAAAAACCAATATGTTTATATTCAAAATCTCAATATTTACAATGTTGAAATAGCGCGTGCAATTTATCACAATAACAAGAGTGACATATTTAACTGCACTACAGTCTTGATATATTCGCCGATCCACGTAACTCGGCTGTGAGCTGATTACGGCGTACGATCTCTTTGCCACCTCTTTTGAGGGCTCTTCAAGCATTTATCGATGCGTGCGGAAATCAGTTTCTTTGACTTTCAATCTGAAAAACGCCTTTTCCGTCCGAGTTCACTCTAATTTGATTTAATGTCATTGATTTACAAGTAGAAGGCTTCAGATTTCCCATTTGAATTAATTTTCTTCTCCTTTTTAGTAGATGGCATTTAGAATGAGCGGGTGGTTGATACGGGATATTTTGTATTCGCTTCATAAATGAAAAATTGCACATTTCAGTGATAGAATCATATGCCATCTCATATTACATCTACTAAAAGCAAAATTTAAATATACGATAACGTTTGAAAAAGCATTGTTCAATATAAGTAATCAGATAATATAATAAGAGCTTAGGAATCATCTTTTAACGCGGTAATTGTAGGTTCAAAAAACAAAGTAACGACGATGATGCGGTTGCATTGCGGTGATGCTACTCACCTTGACTGGTTGCTGTTAATGTTCTAACAAAAACTCGTCTACTCACTTCTCCTTCATGTCTTTTGTCGAACCACACAGTGCGGCGCTCGTCTTAAAAGAAATAATAATCCGGCCCTCCTGGTCCGTCTTCTTTGTCTATACGGCTTTGTTGTGCGCTACTCGCGTGTTCGTCGTGAGCATCGCACTTTTATCGTCTCCTTTTCGTCTCTTTTTCGCGCCTCTCTCCCCTGGACGCTTCCGACGAATCTCCGCTTCGCTCGCAAGACCAACGGACACACGCGTGCTTATTTTCTACCGCACACACGGGCGCGCCTCGTCCGCTTTTACGTCTTCCTCTTTTTGCCCTTTCGGTGATGTCGCCATTGCCCCCCTCATTCTCTCTCTTTCTCTTTCTGTCCCTCCCTATCTCTCTCACTCTCTCTCGCTGGGATCAAAGTTTTCTCCCTCATCGCAACTGCACCATATCCTTTTTTACTTCCCGTGCGACAGGCAGGCGGGCAGGCAGGCAGGCAGGCAGGCATGCAGCAGCAGCAGCTGACTCGCGATATGAAAGTGCCCAACCAACAGTCGTGGAAATAAACAGCCGGCTGCAGCTGGCCGGCAGCAGTGCTGCTGCTGCTGCATTACGATGCTCGTAAACGTCGATAAAAGCGGGTCCGGGAGAGGCCCAACCGTTATCGCGCGCGCAGGTGCGTGGCTCTGCCGCCGGCCGCGAGCTCGATGAAAAGTTTTACTATCGCACTCTACGATAAAGCTCTCCCGCGCACGCTCCCTCTTCCTCTCTCCCTCTGTCGCTTTGCCGCTCCCGTCCAGGGAAGAGCCGAGAGAGGATGCACGCGGACACCGATGCCCATCGCATGACTATGACTGACGAGAGCGCATTGTACTCGGATTTGGGACAAGCTTTAATGCGAAACTTGAGCCGCACTGCCAAAGGAGCGATAAGTCTTGCTGCAGTGATCAAGTTTATGGCATGCGGGGAGCGATTGTTTGCGCATATTTTTACAGGAAGATTCGCGTCTTTGCTCGCGCTGGCTATCGTGCTCGGGCGCAGTCTGCACAGCAGGCGCACGAGTACTAGTTAGGAAAAGTTTTTGATGTATAAAGGGCCGGCCGCTATACGAATTCTGCCTGCGTGCCTCGGAACTTTCATATAGTTCCATGGACGCGGCAGTCCATTCATAACGTTAGTATTTTACAATCTAAATGTCGGACGAAGCTCGCGCATACGTTATCTTTACGCGCGCGCGCGCGCGCGAAAGGACTGGATTATTTTCAGCCTGCGGAGAGCTTAAAAAGTTTTTGATTCATTTCGCCGGTCATTCACCGATCAGAAAGAGTTCATCGGGAATAAAGTTCACTCGAGCCATTTAGAAGGGGGAGGAAGGAACTAATTAAGAGAACTACAAGGGTCTCCCGCAAAGTTCGAATTCGGATCAGACTGCGGGAAGTCACTTCAAGTTGAAATAATCAATTCCAATATCGGTGGATAGGTCTAATTGGCCCTTATCTGGTGGTTAATGACTAATTAATTGAAGAATTTTGATTCCGGGTACTAATATTATATAATCGCTCATTGTTAGATAATCGCAATGAATTATTTTCGACAAATCAGAATGTACTACAACCTATTGAGTTTTATTACTATTTAGTCGCAAACCCTATAGTAAATCAACAACTGCTAAAATTAAAAAAACGAAATTCCGGTAGTGTCGAGATAAGGGAAGTATACTTTAGGGCATTAATTAGTGTTCGAGCGAGCGTAGTACAAGATTGATGTTCTGATTGCTACAAATCCTTGTTCTGCTAAACTGAAATTAGTAAAGCCCGATATAGATCAATAATAATCCTATAATTTATATCCGAGATCTATCATTGATGTCCATTAGGAAAGAGTATAGTCGGTAATATCTGTTACGAATTACTTATTGTGCTGATCTCGCATATAATTGAAGTCAAAGAATATAATTAAAGCACACACGCAATGCAAAAGACTCGAATAAAAGAATAAGAGGGGAAAAAAGAGAAAAAAATGGCTCCGTCGTAGAAAGAAATTGCCAGAACGATCACTTTGAATCTCTGAAAAAAGCCTGTCCATTTTCACACTTGTGCTTACACGGTGGCATCGCCCCACTTCCCTTTCCTCTCAGCACTTTGCATACGTATTCTCAGGGACGCTTACGATATAACGCCTGGATCGTGCAGGGGCATAAGCACGCGGGCCGCTGCGTCTGCGCGAGCCAGGCCTGGTAACTCGACACGCTCTCGGGGAAACTCTCGCGACCCCCCAAGGGTTCGATAGAAAAATAAGGAGCGCGAGCGCATTAGAGTCTTTTATCGGCAACAGACCAGCGCTCCGAGGTTCTCTCGCTCTCCTTCCTCTCCCTCGGAATATCTTTCGCTGACTTCCGCGAGAGAGAGAGAGAGAGAACGCGCGCACGTATACGTCTGCGTATGCAAGTCAAGGGAGAGGAAAAACTCAAAATATTTATACATCGCTTCGGCGCGTGCGTTTCGCGCGTGCGCGCACTCATTTTTGCATAATGGATTTTTATGTTTTATGCATGCCAGATGTAGATGAGCTAACCTGCACGCTTGGAGAATTCAATTATTCAAAATGTTTAGCCGGTAAATTATGGATTTTCTAGAGTTGCTTCTTGCTAATTTCCATTTGATGATTTTATTGTTGAAGGCAATAGAACATAATCATTGCATAAAGTAGTTATTAACTGAAAATTGAAAGATTGGAATATGTGGTACTTTTTCATAATAGAGTATACATAAATTGGTTTTAATTGATGATCTGATGTTGGATCGAACTTACAGTATTTTAAAAATCCTCTCACTATAAATCCAAGAACATTATCAATAACGTATTGCATTTTCTCGAAAAAAAGTATATTCCCAAGAATTAAAATATTATTTTTTGTTACGTTTATTTAATAATGATTTCAAAGAAAAGCATATGTTTGTTTATACAAATTTATATTGTTCCAACTACTCGGAAAATTATAATCGAGTATTATAGACATAATATCGCTCTCCAATAAAACAATATATCAGATTACCCAAAGAATTAATAATCAAATAAGCTGAAGGATTTTCATAAATCTTTTAATTTTGACGTAAAACGGTTAGAGACTATTTCGTAGCTTTACGTATAGATGAACGTGAAACATTTCTCATCCTAACGAGCCGTGTCGCATAAGATTTATGACGTAACGCAGGGATAAAGCCTTTAGCTGACAGAATAAGCGCATTATCGACTCAAATTTCGTAAAAAAAATTATCTTAAAATCGTAGAGTATATTTGTCACCGAATTCGTTGATAGATTTATGATTAGCAGGATTGCGACTTATAAAATCTCTTTGAATAAAAACTACTCGCGGGTATACTATTAGTTAAAATAAAAAAGATCTATAGTAAAATACACAGTTTTAACTCACAAGAAGAGTGCGCAACCTTTGCAAAACGTGATCTCAACTGTTTCGAGAGTCAATTTCTTGCATCTAAAAATGAAGCTCAGTACGGGTAATTAGTTCTAACAGATCCTTTTTCTCAACATATAGGCTAGCTAATCTCAAATATGCTTTATCTTCTATTGACATTCACCTTGCAAGTATTCACGGTACGAAAATAAACAAAAAAGTTTATAAAAGTAGCGCTTACAAAAGCAGCTTACATTTTTTAATAAGACTATACAATTATATACTTCAATAAAAGAGATACTTTATCGCACTCAATTTCGTTAAATACTTGTTTCGTTACGATAATAATTAAATAAAAAGCAAATGAAATGTACTTGTCTTCTTTAACTGGTAAAAAGTCTAAAAATGGTACAATTTTTATGAAAAAAATTTGTAATCATATACAAGAAAATTATATATATTCCAAAATTATTTAAAATTTCAACGAATTGCAATGTAAGAAAAATAAAAGGACTAAAAACTAAAATAAAGCTGGAAGAGAAATAAGATGCAAATCAAAGAAAATAGAAGAGGACAAATGAAGGAACCAACTGGGGGAAGGGCAAAAACAAAGAGATCGTTTTTAGGGTAGGGAATCTTGGGGAGTGCGCGAAGCAAGCCATCGACGAGTTGGCCCAGGAGGAGGCGAGGCCGCGCGATGCATATAAACGTCTTCGATCGCGGGCGCCGTCGCCGTCACTAGAGAAAGCAGAGGGGCGGGAGAGACAGAGACGCACAGTGCACGGCGGACGACGACGCTGAAGGGATGACACATATCTTGGGAACGACGGAGGCGAAGGAGAAGGAACCGAGACGAAGAGAAAGAGATGAAAGGGACAGCCGAGAAGAAGAGAGCTAGCTCCTTTTAGAGATCGAATGGGAGAAACAATCTCGCCTGCCGATGATTTGATTTCGCGCAATTTTTCGCTCGGGAATTCGAGGGCCTCTCTCTCTCTCTCTCTCTCTCCCTGTCTCTCCTCTCCTCGCTCTTTCTCCTTCCACTTCGAACCCCCAGGATTTTTTTATGCTGACGATGGGATTTCTCGCTGCCGTATTCTAAGAGAACGAAAATGCGCACGCGCGCGCTCACACAAACCGCCGAGCTCTTTCATTATTCTCATTAATGGATTGGCTTTTTGGAATGAAGATAAGAGGATATATCTCGATTCCTCGCTTTTAATCTTATTCATTTCTGAGAGAAAAATGAATCAGCGCAATCCGATAGATGGGGACTGAACAGAAGACGTCTTATGGACAAAACCTCGAGATTTATCGGTACTTAGCGTTTGTGCGTAGGATGGTAAAGTATGGAGGAGCAACTGCTACTTATTATAGTAATATCCTTATTCGGAAAGCATACAACTTTATTCTTACTGTGTTTGTCTTTCCGAAAAACTTGCAAAAGATCAAAGTTTTTCGAGGTTAACAAATACCGACGTTTTGTAGAGTTATTCAGCTTCATAGATGCCATATATTCGACTTATTTCTTTGGTACTTTCGACTACTCTTTCAAATATCAAAATAAAGCATTAAGCTTGTTTTTGTAAAATTATATTTGAGTAGTTATTATTTATATTTTAACATTAAAAAGATTGCTTGTACTATCAAAAAAATAAAAATAATTTTGACAATTTATTTGTTCAATGCAATAACTTTTGAAAACAAACAAAAATTGCTTTTTTTGCAAAAACGGCTTTTATTTAATATGGTCGAGCAAGCAGTGATCACTTAACGATATCTGTCACATTTTATCAGGGAATGTTGCACGAACTCCAATTCGTACTCCACGTTTGAAGCAATAAGTCTGTATTTACGGATTATTTATAGCCGTGCCAGTGGTCCAGGAAATAAAATAAATTTACGATAAAACTATTTTAAAGCATGTAAATACAGAGTTTCGTAAGCGACATTTATCTATATGACTGTTGCACTCTTTAGTATGTTACGACAACTTGATTTTATTATCAGTCGTTTACATTACTTTTTGGATTCAAAAAAATATGTTTGTTTATAATGATATAAATCAAACTATATTTCTTAATCTTACGAATTTTTATCAAGCATATTGACAATATTAAGAATAATGAGCTGTGTTTATCAATGCTAAAACACTATAATAATTACAGACTAATTTATTTGATCTCATAAACATACCAAAAGTTTTTGAAAAATTAATTATTCTAACGTATTGATAAAAATGATAAAATTGCGTACTTGTTGCGAAATGTGCTATTTCCATATAATGTGTACAAAATCCAATTATATACGTTAACAATGGAGTAACTATCTGCTTTTAAAACGTAGCTACCCGATATAAAAAACATATGTACACAATCACTAATGAAATGGCATACTTAATTGTTAAGGATTGGATTAATTACAAAATTTCGACGAAATATAAAATGATGACTTTGTTGCTCCCCCAAATTAGAACAAAATTTTCAAGTATATCAAAAGCCATTGAAAAATTTTTTTCCAATTTCGTTTTTAGATATTTTAGAATACTGATTTGAATCTTGGCAGAAGTAAGTTTTTCGACTGAGGGCAACGAAGTAATAATTTTATATATTTTTTTTAATATTTTATCATATCATTAAAAACTGTCATTAACTCTTTTCGTAACAATTTAGTATCACATCTCAAGTTCTGAATTAAATTTATTAATAATATTATTAAATGGATTTATAAGACACTATTGATTAATTTACTAATGTTCCATAAACAAAGAACAAGATTTATTTATTTTAAAACAGTGGGTAATAAACAACCATATATTTTGTATATTAGTTTTGTATATATTTACAAGGAGACCGCTTGACCTTCGGGAAATGAACTTTGATGAGGCTTTGTGGATCGATTTTCGATACTTGAAGCACAGAACCCGTAACTCGATTTAACGGGCCCTTTTAATCAAGATATGAGCCACCAAATCTCCAATATGATTAATTTAAACAAAAATCATGTCTTATATTGGCGGTAGCACACTATTTTCATTTTTTGGGTACTACATATTTCTGAATTGTTAGGAACAAAGTTATTTAAGTTTCCACAAGCATCTGTTTCCTCCAGATTTTTTGAAAAATTTCCATTTTTTGGTTGCTAAGATGCGTTCACAAAAACGCCAAGATATATTAGGAAGTCTCTGCAAAAACTCCATTAACGCGTAAAATTTTTTAAAGGCACACCTAACTTTTTCTATTCTTTGTAATCCATATATACAGGAGAATAATCATGAACAATTAAAATAGTCTTTGCTTCATCTTACAGCCAATTATTCCAGAAACATCCTAGACAATTGAGCAAAAAAAAAACAGATAAAACTAGAGAATACCAGAATTGATTTGCTTTTTTAAAAATTAAAAGCTAGTTTTCTCTAGTTCCATTTTCTTTTTTGCAAACTTGTCTAAATGGCTAAAATATGAGGAAAAGGCTTTTTTACATTTTTATTTTTTCATTTATAATTTTCACAAAAAGGGTGTCACCAAGACTTTTTTAATTGTTCATGATTTTTCTCCTATATTATATGGTATAAAGACGAGGAAAAACCAGGCCCGGAAGGTGTGCCTTGAAACAAATTTTTACCCACTTTTAAAGACGCGTTAATGGAGTTTTCGCGAAGATTTACTCATATAGGATGTCCATTCATGTTATGAATAAAAACATTTCCCAATATATCATTAACGTTTAGAGCGCCGAGATACGCCTCTAGGCGTAAGGGGTCTGACTCGCCAACATCTGAACTTAGTTTGGCCCTAACTTAGGGACCTTATACCACATTTCTATAGAAAAATTAGATTTGCAAATTTTTCAAGACCCCGGTGCTCTAAAGGTTAACATCTAGGACCCGCATCCTTAGTGTACTCCATCTTAGTATTGAGTTGGCGATCCTAGGTACAATAAGTAATGGAATCTAATTAGGATTTACTGTTATAATTTTCAGTTTGACAAATTAATGGTTTTACATGGTATATATCGCATTAAGCTAATGGTATAATTATTTGAAACGTTAGAATTTAGCATAAACTGTAAACATTTCAAATTATTATTTCATTTTCAACATATATAATGTCGAAAACTCGTTCAATGTTTTTGTTTATTTGAAAATAATTTTCTCTAAAATATAGAGTTATAAAATACACCAGCTACTTTATAGATATCTAAAGTTCGTAGTGATTAGGATCAACAGTTTTAAGTAGATTTCGAAACATCATCAATATATACAAAGTCCAGATTCAAACTCGACGTGTGAAATTTGTTAGAATTTAAACGATTGAGCTACTATAACTCTAATTTGAACATACATTTATTTTAAGAATACAATTTGGCGAGAGAAAAAAAGCAAGGAAAGTTTAAGAGGACGAAATTGAGTCCGGGGAGAGCGTAGAGACGCAGGGGAAAGGTTTTCCTCCCTCTTTCCCTCCCTTTTTCTCTCTCGCTTTCTCGTATGAGGCGTGTATACGCGAGGGTCGTAACAATGCAGTAGAAAAGGTTAGAATCGAAGGGGCGGGTAGAGGATCGAACGCGGGGAGAGTAGAAAAAGACGACGTGAAAGCTAGAGACGCGCGCGGGCAGCCATGGTACATTAGATTTGACATCCACAGGTCTCGAGCTCGAACATGCAGGACGTGACGCTAGTCAACGTGAAGAGGAAACACACTGGGATGTACAGCTGCGAGGTGAGCGAGGACTCGCCGCGCTACGACACCAAGCTCCAGGAGGCCGCTGTCCTTGTTGTCGGTGAGATACGAGATCAGAATTTCTCCATTCGATGAATTTAAAGTTTCCCGCACATCCTCTACTTCCGTCCCCCTTCCCTCGGGCTCGCCCGCCGGATCCTTCCCGCCCGTCCCGTCCGCTTATTTCAAGCGTTCCTTTTTTATCCCCTCTCCTGCTCCTTTACGTGCACCGCTACCACCGTCCTCCCTTCCGAAAACACTTTTCTTACAAACCTGTCGTATCGACTGTCCGGAAATTCTATATTTCTCCTGTCTTTTCTGCTATCCTTCACCTTTCAAATACGTCTTTCTAGTTTTAATTTCAAAAATTTATGTACAAACATTTTTTCATTAACATTTTTTCTTCAACAACTACTTGCTAACTTGTCAAATTTTTCGAAAAGATTCAACAAATGTAATTATTATTTTGTCATGTTTGAAATTTGATTTTTCAATTAATAGTCACTGCTGTAGATTCTTTATCATTTTATTTAGTTTACATAGTATTTGTAAAGTCATTGAAAATAATAGTAATTTTATTATATAGAACCTACATACGTAACTACATGCA
>JAPYZP010002948.1:0-12616 GCA_030522985.1 Torymus sinensis
TAACTACGTTACGTCTTTGCGCAACAACGCGATTCAATGAACTGATATGTTTCTCTATATTAATTAAGTAACTGTTTTCCCAAAGTCTCTTCACGATAAATAGTTTAGTTAGTCTCAATTCGACAGAAACATAACTACTGGTTTCAAAATGCTTTAGTTTAAAAATTTGAAAATATTGATTTTTGGTACAGTTAAAAGGAAGCATCAAATTTAAATAGCACTTCACCTAAAACCCGTTAAAAAAGTGTTTATAAAAAATACAATGTTACGCTTACCAAAAGAGAGAAATATCGGGACTAGAAAAAACTCATACCCGAATAGAACAGCCTACTGCAATGTAAAGTAAAATTATGAAACGAATGCTTTCCTATCAAGCGTTTAATAAACTAACGTTTTTCACGAATCTCCGCTACTACCGTGCGCCACTGCAGCCCGTAAACTTTCAAGTTGGAATTTACTTTCTGATTCTCATCTGGAAAAAGCTTGGTTGAAACATTACTTTGGAGCAAAGTTGAAAATCTCGCTTTAACTTTAAGGTTTCATTTCACAAATGCAGCCAAGGTGAAGCCGAAGCTTTCCTTCTCTCTCTCTCTCTCTCTCTCTCTCTCTCTCTCTCTCCTGTACATACTCATACACATATGCACGTAAGAGTGCACAAGCGACGGTGATGAGGAAAGCTTGCGTTCGCCTCATTGAATCGCCCGGCAACTTATTAAACTATTTGCCGTGCAAGAGACAGTGGGTTTAGAGTCTAAAGATAAAAAAAGATACTACGAGAGTGTAAAGAGGGGGGCGAGGAATTAATGTAGCATTGTTATGATGAGCAGATGTCCCAGATACCGAGCCGAGAATCGCAGTCGACAAGGAGCACTTATCAGCCGGCGAAACACTCCGAGCGAATTGCACGTCGGGTGCCTCTCGGCCCGCCCCCAACATTACG
Organism: Torymus sinensis; assembly: GCA_030522985.1. Taxonomy (NCBI): domain Eukaryota; kingdom Metazoa; phylum Arthropoda; class Insecta; order Hymenoptera; family Torymidae; genus Torymus; species Torymus sinensis. The sequence continues at coordinate 941 of JAPYZP010002948.1, forward strand.
TGGACCCTCAACGGAGCGCCCGTAAGTATCACCTCGGCTTTCTCTCTCCCTTTCTCTCTGTCTCTCTCCCTCACTCCTTCTCTCCGCCTCGCCACCGAAAGGCTACGTGACCTTACTGGATGATTAAAGTTACTCAGAACTGCTCTCCTTGCCTCTCTCACTCTTTCCCTCTTTTCCCACTAGCTTCAGCTTTTTTCTTCCACTGCACTTTTTCTCCTTCCCCAAGCTTCTTTTACCTTTTTCATCCCTTTCCTTCTCTTTCTTCTACGCCCCGGATGGTCTCACTTCTATAATATATTTGTGGACTTGTACTTAAAATCTACACACTTGCCATGTTTGGATAGTTCAGGTTTTAGTTATCATTTTCAGGGCGATTGCGCATTCTCATTCTCGAAGTTTTTGTTTTATTTGAGATTCAAACAATTACTTAAACAATGTGGATGAAACGAAGATATAGTTCTCATTGCATCATTCAATATAAATAAAAAATTCAGTCTGAAAGAAATCCTAATTATTTAAAATTTAATGTAAGATCATACTCCTTTTATTATTTAAAATATTGACGTTGGTAAATTTGAAGTTATTACCTACTTCATCAGATTTTTAAACTGTAAAAAATTCAAATTAAATTTCATATTTAATAATTTAGAACACTGAATATTTAAACGTTCATTTCCCCATGTCATAAATCTTGTGTAATATGAGACAATTAGCTGCAAAAGAGATTGAAAAAATTGATATGAAATTTTGTAGAAAATTCCAGAACGTGTGCTAAAGGCTTCTATAAACTTCCATCATGTGCTTTACTATGTTAAACTACATATACAATGTTTTGATTCTACTAGATCAAAATATGTGGTCAGTTTATTATAATGCAACAGTTCACCTCAAGTCAAACATGTGCATGTAAAAATAATGCATGTTTATATGAGACGTTACATGCTGATCAAATTAATTTTCATGTCATGACCAATTGTATACGATGTATTTTGACAACTTGATAGAATTTTTTAAATATTATAACAAGAGTACAGTAACCGATTATAGGTGGTATTATCTTTCAAGTACATTTTATTTTATATTTTTACCAAACACAATGATAAAATATTCATGAAACTTTTTACAATGTATTATTTATCGTGGAAACCCGTTTGACGCAACAGCTTTAATCATGAGAAAGTTAGAAGTCAACTGCAATCTTGAAACGATATCGAAGGAAGCGTAAGAATGTGCATGATTAAATGCGCCTGAGAGATCGAAGCGAAGTTTGAAAATGGAGTTTGTAAGGAACAGCGTTGTGCGATTACTGAATGACCTGTAAAGCGTTTAATTGAAATAATCGAGCTTAAAATGTATGGGTAATGTTGTGAACCGTAAGTAAATGAAAAACTTTTAATGAATATTGCTACTACTCTTGCTAATTCAAGATTATTCGTTCATTCATTAGAAAGTATTAATATTTTATTAAATATCGCCAGAAAACTTAGTACTTCTTTTTACTTTTAAATTTGTTCACAAAAATTAATATTTTAAAAATATGTCCACTCATATTCTCACGTGTGAGAAGTTTCTGTAGAGATTCTCGGGCCTTTTTGTTTTGCCCACTCGAAGAGATACACTGAAGTGTTAGTCTGACACGGTTATATAAGTGGTTTCGATTCTAGTATTTACTGTATTACTGGTTCCACAGTAAAGATTCTTTTATTATCGTGCAGGTGAAGCTTCTACGTCGATAGGTGATCGACCATCGTTAATTCGTCGTCTGATGTCGTCTTTATGTTTTTGTCGATACGTTGATATGTACAGAACTGATCTCTCTCATTAGATCCGTTTCTTACACAATAAAAATGTTAAAAACGTTTACATGGAAACAGTAGTACAATCCTCATTAGTAAGAGGAGAAAATATTTTGCAAGTAATTACGTGTACATGTTTGCAAAAAGTTTACCAAATACTGTAGATAAATACAACAATTTTAAAACTTCTTCGAGCAGACAATTATAAATTGTTGCTACTTAGCTAGCGTTTTAATGATTAGAGCGAAAGTGTAGGGTGTTCGTCAGCATAGGATTACTCCGTTCATCTCATTATTTTTCACACAATTTACATCCGCGAAAAACGGATCGTTAGGATAATCAGAGAAAAGAAACGTTACAAAAACCAAGAGTCGTTACATTAACTAACAGGTAAATTGAACAGCCACACATTGGCCGTATTAAACGTTTCAAACATATAAATCGCGTATACTTCAAGAATACAAACAGAGAAAGAAATCACTAAAAATAACAAAACTTTCAGTAAAATTAGTATACTGTCAAGTAACGCTGACACAGACCTGAAGATCCAAAATTTTTACCAAACTTGTTAGCAATTTTTACTAGACTTTATGTAAAATTTACAAAAGTCTAATAAAAATTACGTTTTCATCAATAACCTAGGATTTTATTGTTTAATTTTTAAATTGTAGAGAATTTTATCCTGCATAGAGTGAATTTATAATATATAAACAATATTAGTTTTAGATAGAATGATAAAGCGAATGCTAGCTGAATATAGATTAAGGCTGTAGAAGGAAAGAGGTCCTGCTGTCGAATATATTAAAAACGATATTTCAACTAAATCGACGTTTCGAGTTGTTTATTTGACTTCTTTTCAAGATAAAAAGGTGGTCAGTTTGCAAAGATATGTATGCGATGGATAGAAATCATCGACTGTCAAATTTTATCTTGAAAAGGAGTCGAATAAACGACTCCAAACGTCGACTTAGTGGAAATATCGATTTTTATTTATTCGACAGCAGCTAGGATCAACACTCCATCTATCCTAAATATTACCTTTAAATTGTAAAAAGTTGAAAAATAAAATTTAGAAAATCGAAAAATTGCTATAAAACCAGAGAACATCGACTTTGACAAAAAGGAGCCCCACTTGTGTAAGAAAAATCGAAAACATGAACCCTGTCCCGTTAAAACCGATCAAGTAGATCATAAGATATCAGCAAATACGAACACGCATACACACGCGGATGCAAACAGTTTCAAAAATAGTGTATTTCGATTCTAAATGTGCTAAACACCATGTTTAATATACATTCTTCAAACTTTTTTTTACTATCACAAAGTTTCCTCTAAAAGGGAGCAAATAATAGTAGACAATAATGAAAATTTTATAAAAAGAAATTAAGTTTATCAACCTTACTGAATTAAAATAGTAATAGTTAGTAATGATTTCTGGATATTTGAAGTTATCGGCCTAGTTACTACCAATAAGATGTTTATTATTAAAAGGTAAAAATAATAAGAAAAAACACCATTTAGTTAGTCAGTATCCGATGTTTCGGACATTTATTCTATGTCCCTCTTCAGGAATAGTAATTTTTACAAAAGTCGAAGGTATTACGCGGAAAACAGTCCGCTCGTCAAACAAGTTATAGTTAGTAATGATATACGAATGAAAACGAGTGTATCAGTTTCCAGAGGCATATTCCCCGATGGCCAATAAACGTCCATTTGGCAATGAAAGTCTGTCAAACTTTACGCTTGCTGCCGGTGAAGTGGTTTGAAATTTAATTGTCAATAAAGTGAAGACGCTATTATAAACTGGTGACGCAACGATGTAGCAACGAAACGAAACAAATGTAAAGTCGGCCTCGCGCGCAATCGGCATTTTTCTAGAAATTTATTTTCCGGCTCTCTTTTCCGGCCGGCGTGTCCGCGAGCTCTTATCGATCGGCGCTAACGGCGAGTGGCGCTGGCCCGGAGGCTGGCTGCTATCGCCCCCGCTCCGCTACACTCTGTTTCTTCGCGTTCACTCGATTAAGCTTTCGGCGGGAGTCCGCTGCACTTGAGAAGAGCGCGAGCGCGCACCCGGCCGATCATCCAGACTCGCTCGGCCGGCTGATGTTTATGTGTTTGCACCGGAGCACGCACACGAGCGCCCGAGGACGTCAACTTACAGATCAACTGCACTTATTTGCACTCTCTCTCGAAAGATTCCAGCTCTGCGCTCGACACGCCAAATTTCATCTCGAGGCTATCGAACGCGCTCTTTTCCCATCTATTTACCCGATTTCTCTCCACCTACCACCCCGTCTGCATGCGAACCATCGTTTTCAACCTTCTCCATCTCTCTCCTCCTCTTTCGCTCTCTGGTCTTTTATTTCTCTCTCCCTCTCCCACTTCCCTTTATCACTTCCACTTGGGAGTTTCGGCAACTATTCCCGATCGGGGGAATGTAGGTGACGACACTCCTCCCTTTTTATTTTATTTCTCGGGGGTACTTTCGGAAGAGATTTTCTTTAAAAGTGATTTGCATAAATCACTCGTCATAGAAAAGAACATTTAGCTAAGGATTGGGATATGTTGCTATCAACAAAATATGAACTTACCGAAAATTAAAAGTTGAGAAGAAATAGTTTAAAGTAATGTGTGGTCCTTGATAAAAAGAGATTGACGATAAATATTTTAATTTTTCAAAAGGACTTTTAAAATTGCCACTTAAGTATAAAAAAATTACAAATATAGTAATAGGTCTTTTAAAATTGCCACTTAAATATAAAAAAATACAAATAGTAACAGGGGTTTGAAAATTGCTATAAATACACACAATTTTTAGGAAAATAAAAAATGTACCTTTCTATTACAATCGGTGTAGAACAAGCTCATCGACGAGTATGATTTCCAAAATAACATAGTACATCGGTACTCATTTTATATAATATTCGGACTACAGTTTATTAGGAGAAAGGAAGTTTTAGAGTCTGTTTTATCTTTCAAACCCCCATCTGAATTTGAAAACCCTTTCAAGTCTGACTTTACTTGGTTTAAATGAGAGTGGGAATTCAAACGCAAAAGCTTAAGCTCAATTTAGATATGTTTTCACGAAGAACGATAACAACTACATCCAAGATTATTTAAATATTCAATTAAACATTTATTTTCATGCTAATTTATGGTACTATAAATAATTAGTGTAAATAATTGGAAAATTTTTTATTTCATACATTTATGGTAAATAATTAATTACTAACAAATGTAATTTAATTTCTGTGCGCCTATATTGAATAATTGAATGTATATAGGTACAATGCATATTTCTAATATTAAAACAGATGGCTAATTCGAGGATACAACGATATTGATAATCGTATTAGCGTAACGAGCTATTATTATATGTTTAATATGACACGCACGTATGCTTCACTTACAATCTGTCTTTCTTCATTAGACCCGCGCGAGCATCCCCATGCATAACATTAATTACGCCGTCTTTTCGCTGTCAGTTTATGTGTACGTGACAAATTCGAATCCTTTTTGCTTTCTATTTATTAACATAATTAGAAGCCACGGGGCCAAGTCTCCTTCGCCGTGCACCACTACCTACTTATTGATCCATCATTTAGTATACCCACCCGCATACATAAGCGCATACACACATCCCGTGTGCATACAATGTACGTGAGGTTTACACGTGTGCAAAATTCGGGGTCTTGAGGTTATGCGTGCGGCATCGGTGTGGGGCTGTGTGTGCGCATGTGTTGTGCATGGGTTATTTAAGGGTAGAGCGTACAGAATCTCTAAGCAGGCTTCGTTAGATGTTCATTAGCAAATAGACAGATAGTATTTCAAATTATTGATAGAATTGAACGTCAATTAAACAAGAGGAAATTTCGTTTTATTTTTTAGTTTGGCAAACACCTAAAACACAGATGTTGACAATAAAAGTGTATAACTTCAGTTGTAGCGATAATAAATAATTTATTCGTTTGTATATCATTGAATGTGCTAAATTACAGGAGTCATATAAAAAAAACCACTACAATTCATTGGCACGGGGCTTCCTCAAACTAATGTATTGATTCCTTGTATATATTAATTTTAAATGCCTATAATGTATTGTCACACGTGAAAAATTTGTCTATCGATATCAGCAATAAAACTATTATATAAAATACAAATAAATTAAATATACGCTAAATATTATTATACAAAAATTTTATTACAATATCTCTATATTTTCGAGACAAAACTTTTTTATCTTTTAAATACTGTAGCTGTCAACGCTGTTTTCTCAATGTAGTAATAGTAAAGAATGTTACACTGGCTCGAGTTCATTAAGGATACCTTAACAGTATTAAGTTCAAAGTATAAATAAAAAATTGAAGAATAAAACATCAAAATTTTAAAAATCGGTTTAAATTGTATTGAAGCCGATGTAGGCGTGGCACAAACAGGAGGATCTTGTTTATATTAAAACAATAAATGACAAAAAGAATTTTTATAAATTTTTCAAATAAAAAGAAAATATTATTTTTGGAATTGTTATTTTAAGTTTTATAAATTTTAACATAAAAGTAAATGTTTTGAAAAACACTAATATTTGCCTAACGTTATTCATCTTACTGCAATTTCTTACTACACATAAACTTTAATGGAGCGTCCTTTCTTTATCGAGGTCTTAAAAATTCTATGCGTGTTCAGATATTATATGAGCTAAAATCAGAAAATATAGCAGTTACGTAGATATAAAGTACAGTATTCTCACTGACATAGAGTATTTCGTTTTACCTACTTTTGTACATCATGCACCAATGAAAAAACTTTGTAAAACTTTTATTTCATGAATGAAATGAGAACTACTATCACTAATTTAACATCTCTCGCAAAACATTCGTTTTATCAACTCCACTTCTATCACATGATTAAAAAAGAATGATTCGTTATTTTATAGTTCAAATGTAAAACTTAATGTTAATTATGTTTTACAATTTTTGCTATATTTAACCAAGTGTTACTACAAACATTAACGATCCTCGTTGGATTCTCTTGCTGTTCTCAGCATTTCTCAATATATTCGTCGGTGTCTGTGTCTGAGTTCTCCCCTCGGACTCTGTTCTTCAGCATTTTAACATTTATTCTATTCCTTGGTTTTACATCTCTCTTTGCTCCTTGTGCTCACTCACTCGAATTCCGTGCGAGTGTGCCAAAGTGCAGTAGTAGGGGAAAATTCGAATTCGAATCGCGACCAACGTCTGGTCGCGCGTGCGCTCGCGCCCGCGTCCACGTTCGCTTGCAAGCACAAGCAGGAGAGGAACGAAAGCAATCTGCACTCGGACTATCGAGACCCATTTTCCGCAGGATGTCATTACGTTCGTCAGGGTTTTCTTTATTTTTCCGCTTTCGAAGAAAGGAGAAAGAGACCGAGAGCAAGTGCGCGGCTGCACGAGGCCCTCCACACTGCTGAATTTAGAGAAATAGTTTTGCTAGATTGGAGTTTGTTTTAGAGGGAGAACCCACCAGTACCGCTCCCTCCGCGTCGCTATAGAGGTGGGCTATCGAGACCAGCGCCGAAGTAATTTTACCCCGGAATTAGGACTTTACATTAAGAAAATGAATATATTCAGCGACAAACTCCTCGGAGAGAAGGTGAAGGGATTTCGTTTTACTTCAGCTTTTTTCTTAATTCAACGGAAGTGTACACAACGCTTACTAAAAAATTTCAAGAATTTTTACTGAATTAAAATTCATATTACATTGAAAAATGTGCCATAAAATTTTCGAAAAATAGGTTTGAAATGTTGTATTTTATATTTGAATTTTATATTTTATTAAATTTCATTTTACTTAAATTTATTATTACGCAAATTTTCTTAAAATTTAGTTCCAAGAACACAGAGGTATTACGTAGCAAAATACATAGTGTTTGAAATAATGAGTTCTAATCACATTTAAAAAAATGTCTTTCGTCTTTCTTCTTTCGTCTCTCATTGGCAAATCAAGTTTGACTAATTTTTCTTGAAACGTTGCATGCAGACCAATTTTATTATGTTTTATTCAGTTTTGAAAGGATAATTAACATCGGCTGCGGTAATAAATACTATCCGTATTAAGAAATATTAGTCGACTTTGAAATAAAGTTTGAAGTGCTGACCAATAGAGGGAGTTTAACTGCTTTGGAAGATAAGTATAGGTAATTCATGTTACATCCCATGTACCGTGCATTGCGTTGTATGTGAATCGGAAGCCCAGTACCCCTATAGACGATGCAGTAACGAAACGTAATAAATTTAGATTTGGTTTTACGAAAAATTCAAATAGATGCAAAATAGAATGAAAATAATTTATAATTTTATTAAACGTTGGGAATATGAATCAAATAAGTCTTTCAGTTTTCCTTAAAACTCAAATTTTGAAAATTTCTTTTTTCTTTTGAAACTTAATAAAAGTTTCGCTCATAAGAAACTTTTAGGAAAAAAATTTTGAATTCATTCTCACGCTTCATAAATTCGAACAATTTGAACTAACCAGAAATTTGATTTATAGATTGCGGTTTGAAAATTAATATATTTACAAGAATTTTAGACATAGTGAGCAAAATACTTATTGGTAACTATAGATTCTATGAAGCTACAACTGAAGTTACAACTGTTAGGCGAAAATGTTTCTTTTTGACGATATTTTAATCATCATAGTATAACTTAATTAGTAATACACTAGAAAAAAATTCTTGATAATTAGTGGTGCGTAATGAAGTATCGGAGACAACGGAGTATGATGGTTAAAATGTATTCGCCAGAGACTGATGGAGACGACTAAGTCCAATTGAATTGAATTGTTAATTAAATCACTATGTGCTCAAAGCCCTATATAGGTATATATGTTAAAAATCTGATTAAAATAAGAAGCTCATCCTCCATTAATGAAAATTGTAAAATAACATACAAATAATCTAGGAAAAGAATGCAAAAGAAATAGAAGTTGTAATAAAGTTAAAGTAATAAAAGCATCATAGAGAGAGAAAAGCTTTATCCAATTTACGAGTAGCTTCAGCACGTAAAGGTGCCGTTCGTCGACTCGAGGGATCTATAGTGGCTAACTAAGTTGGATGTTGGTCACCCTGAGCGCTGACTGGTTTCTTGTTGGCGTGGTCCTCAATTATTGGCAAATTGTCTCCTTGGACTTGCTTTATCGCATAGGGTCGTCATTGCTCCCGATTTACCTTCTTCTGGCCCCGGTGTCTTTCATAATTCTTTCTGACTCCAACTGCTTCATACTTTCATCCATGCTGTCTTCCATAACGAATAATACAAATTTTTCAGTGGATAGTAAATGACAGACAACATAAGTTACAAATTTTGTTTACCTTGGAATGATCGTCGTCCCTGAATTTGGATCCTGTTGAGGTGGCGGTATCCGAGAGAGAGATTAGAGACAGGCTGTGAAATAATCAATAGTTTTGGTTGCACAAAATTAACCATAAAGTCAATTATATTACAATCCATAAAACAAAGTTATCGAGTCGTGTTTGCACGGACGAGACGACCAATGAACGTAACACTGGCCGCTAGACAATGGGACAACGCTCGTTCGGTCTAATTGCACTTGCTAGGGAGAAGGGAGAAACCTGACCTTCGGTCAAAGCCTGCTGTACTTATGGTACGCCATTGCGTGCATCGCAGCCTTGATGTCCAGAACACCAAATGCCGTGACGCTATATTGCCGCTCACTAATTCGTCTTCTTAGGGAGGTACCTTGGTCGCACCGTCGTCGATCTTTAAAGTCGCTTTGCCATAAGTACCACTTGCTGATCGCGTACATGTATACGGATTGACTGACCGAGAGAATATGATTCAAATTCAAAACGAACCCGGCGTCGCAAACTAAAGTCGCGATTTTCCTGAGCATTTATCGTGAGTACATAGACCATTAGTTATATGTACAAATTATATACTATAAGGAGGCAATATTTATAGTATAGTATGTATAGAAGTATAGAAAAATAATATATACCTATTTAAAGTTTTTTACTGTTTTTATTTTTCAAGACCAGGTGTATGATGAAGACTAAAAATAAAATTTCATTTGAAATAAATTATATCGTAAATATAATTGATAAAGATAAATAAGTGCATAAAGCATAAGTAAACTGTATGGACTCGCTGTAATGATATATAAAAGTATTTTTCTACACTTTTACAGCAAAGAAGAGATTCATATTCTCGTAACTATTCATTATATTTGTATTTCTCCGCTACAGACTCTGTTAACTCCCAAAGAGAATTTTTCTTATGTTGAAAATTTTTTAAATTTGAATATAACAACGCCATTATTTTATATGTTTGTATAATTCGTCACATCTGAATAAATTAATAGTCAATATTAATTCGTCGTCATCTCATGATATTTTAAGATCTCCACAAAACTAAGGCAATGTAAACACTTATATCCAGCGCTAAGTGCAATATTTACGTATTTACCCAAGGCTTTAGTAACCAAGATACCGACAAAGTACACTTGACAGATGAATCCAAACAAAGAAATAAGCTCAAATAAAGAAAATTTTCTTTCGTGGCTAAGTTTAATAAAAACGACGGCGCGCGCGCGCAAAGAGAAAGGAGGAGCCGCGCCACAGAGCAAAAAGGAAAATGAAACGAAATGGGAGACAAAAAGCGCGTCCAAGCGATGGCTGAGGGCGGAGAAGCGCGAGCGAGTGAGAAAGAGAGCGAGAGAGACAAAAAGCAAAGAGAAAGAGCGAGAGAGAGAGGGAGAGAGAAAAAGCAAAGAGAAGCTGAAGACGAGGAAATATTTACTCGCTCGGCTGAAAGCACAAGCAGTCGTCTTGAGTCTACCGAGTCGAAACTCACCGCGACGACGAGGACGATGAGGACGACGGCGACAACTCTTCAAAGTTCTTGTGCCGCGTGCGTACGAAGCGCTGACCGGATGTTTATGTTAGTCCGCGCATTTACCTTGGAAAGGTACATGCGGTACTTGTCGAAATTCGCCATGATTATGTCGCTAGCTCTTTCTCTCTCTCTCTCTCTCTCTCTCTATCCCTCTCTCCTAGTTATGTGTTTGTTTGGCTCGAAAGGTGCAGCGCCAGAGCCACCGCATTACCCCGCAGTATACGGGTAAAATTTCCGCGTGCGCGCGCGCAAACCGGCAGAAACTTGTCGCCTACCTCGCGCTCTCTCCCTCTCTCCCTCTCTCGTACACGGGACAAATATGCGAGACCTACTTTTACTCTTGTTTTGCACTTGCTGATTTTCCGCTTGCCGAGCCGCTGCCTGCCGACTGCGCTAGCTGGCTGCTTGGCTTGACTGGCCTGCAGTCTGCATTTTTCCCGTGAATGAAAAGTCAGCGTTTACTTTTCCTAGATAATGTTTTCCAACTGTTATAAACGTAATCACGGGCCTGGGCTTAGAATAATAATGAACAGTTTTTTTTTAAACAAATATGAAAAAACTTGTACATTAATATCTGGAGTTTTATTGAAATACTGGCAGAATTGTGTTTATTATAGCTGCGCTATTTTTTTTCGTAAAGAGCAGAATTGTGTGATTTTGAATAATAAAATAATATTGTGCTTGCTATGCGAAAACGAACTTGCAGAATACTTTTTCAGAATAAAATAAAATTGTTTAAATAATAAGAAAAGGAAGTTGAATACAAAATGTATTTTTCATTACTTATAGTCTATATAACTATAATAAATTTTCTGATTTTCTGAGAACATTTTCACACAAAGTATTAATATGAATTTATTAAACAATTTGTAATGAAAAAAATTTGTAGATTATTGCTTCCTCCTAGAGGAAGCTTTGTAATAGTAAAATTTTCGATTTCTTTAAATCTCTCTAGAAACATGAATATAAGTGTTAGAAGTTTGTATAACATG
>JAPYZP010002949.1:0-12343 GCA_030522985.1 Torymus sinensis
ATATATAATAGAATATATATAAGAAAGGTTTATGTAAGAAAAAGATTTAAAATATATAAAGTATTTAAATTATTTGAAATATAAGAGTTGTAGGGGTGACATGGGGTGATGTGCATTTATGACATACTTATAACATAATAAAATAACGTTTTCTAAAAGCGTTCCAAAAAATATAAATTAAAAAATTCTTAAAATACTCGAAAATCTCGTAAACCCCGTCCCTAAAAAAAAAAAAAAGGTCATTCCGTGAACACTGAGGCTGTCCCGCATTTCGCAGTGTGTAGGTTGGCTACCTTAAATAAGCTATAAAATATGTCAATTGCTCGGTCGTGAACGGTAGGACTATGCCACCCCGTTATATAGTGAATTACTGCTGTCCGGCCGGTACGGTAGGTCACATAATAGAGCTCGTGAAATAGAGTATTTCACGCTCCCTTAAACTATGTTTTTATTTTACGTAAAACACAAAAAAGCAAACGTAAACGTAAATAAACGTATAAGCAGTTTTCTATATAACTCTATTTAAGAAAAAGCTTTTAACAAGTAATATTTAATTAAAAACATTTCGGTCGGTACGGCAGAGAACTTTGCCGGTATAAGCCATACGGGGTGGCATAGTCCTACCATTACCGACCGAGTAATTGACAGAGTTTCAGTCTTATTAAAAATAAAATACGTAAAATCACAAAAAATCAAGAGAACACTTCACTGCGGTTTTGAACGTTCTATCGCCCAGTAAAAGTTTGAAGTCAAAATATCAAGTGGTTTTTGATGCAAAATTACATGCAAAATTCTTTCTATATATTGTATTAATTAAGGGTTGAAACCGTTCTTCTTGCTTTATAAAGGAAAATAAACTGTAACTATAGAAATTTTGTTAAAATTTTTCGCAACGACTTTAAAAAAATTGACTAACAAAAGTAACTATATAAAAAGTCAGAGATTAATAAAAGAATGACGGAAAATTATATATAGGTACGTAAACGTCGATAAGAAGTACGTAATACGCTAAATTATATAAGCTCCAATATTCTCATTAACATTTTTAGTCTGGTCTATTTATCCAAGACCTTTGCTTCTTATCTTATCAAAATAAAAGCAAGATATCGCTCAAATAAAACATAGGGTTTCCGCCATGTGCGTTGTAAAAGCTAGTGCAAATAAAAATATGACCCCAGCACACCGAACAAACAGTAGGTTTTATTAAAAGTTTCACGTCACATTCGTTTGATAACAGTGCCGCGGCGCCTATATATAATCCGATTTCACAGCGATCCAGTATATCATTTTAAGAACTTTTCAAACATACGTACCCCCAACAATGAATCCATGCGCGCGCGTCAATTATTTCGCCAAATCAACAATATGCAATTCAAATTTTCGCGCCAATAGTCACGTGACGCACCGGAAAACTGCGCGCCACACCTCTGCGCAGCATACTATAGAATACTACTGTGAGCGGCCGGCGTCGGCTTGCGCGGCCATATTGTCTCCCCAGTCCCCGCGCAGTCCGTGAGAGTCCGTCGCCCGTCAGTCGCGCGTGTGTTTTGCTCGCGTCCGCGTATTGTCGTCGTCGGGTGTATATACTTTCGTCGTCGTTTCGCGTAACAAAAGGATCGATCTCAACGTACTTCGAGAGAGTTTCTCCAGAAGAGTAAGAACAAAGGCGCAGAGACCGTGGACAAAATCTTCATAAAAGGTTTTGACCGCCTGTAACACACAAGCGCTGCTTATACACACGCACATATATATATATATATATGTATATACACTTGCGTTTTTCCGCGATTGTATAGATTGAGAGAAAGAGAGATAGAGAGATATATATAGTATAAGCGCGCGCCATGGCGGAGAGCGAGGCGAAAGTGAACATGTCCCTCGGTAAGTGGAAGAGCACAGCGACAACTACTACTACTACTACTACTACTACTACTAGTACATCGTCCTCCCGGGATTGTAGATTAATAATCGGCAGGTCTTTGTACCTGCCGCCGTGAGCGTACAGCTGCATAAAGTGAGAGAGAAAGAGTTAGAGGCACTCTGCCGCGTACACTCGTCGTGAATCGTTGAGAAGATGGCGACATGCCGCCGTCGCGATTTTTCCGTGTCGCCGTCACACTCCGTCGCGTTTCGTACACATAATATACCCATTATACATGCCCTCCAACAGCGAGTATACATACACGAATGATTAATGAGATAAATTCATATAGATGCATGAGTTTAGAGAGAAAGAGAGAGAGAGAGAGAGAGAGATGAATTTAAAAAAAATGAAAGATATTCAGGGTCTAAGAAAGAGAAAGAGAAAAAGATGCCGGCGCAGCACACTTGCATCACCGCGTGCAAGCAAGACAGAGATGTGCGAAATGCGTGGGCGCAGTGACGCTGGACCCTAATACGGAATCGTGAACGAAATCAAGCCCAAGAGCCGTTCTAATGGATTCCGAATAGATATGTGTCGATGCTTCGGGGAATCGAATGGCCAAGATTTCTCGGAATTCGATGGAAATATGATGCAGAATGACCTATTGAGAAACTAGCCTGGTATTGATACTTACCTCGCGAAGATATGAGAAGGAAGAATTTTTACGACGAGGCGTTGGAGATGCGCAGAATCGCGAATGTCGTTCGATAGCGTTAGCGAAGCCGTATCAAGGTTTTGCAATTTCTGCGATGTCGACGAGAACGTCTTGGCTTTCCATGTCAAATAAGTATAGTCGCCTTGTCCGAGTACGTGATGTACATATTGTAGCTCGAGCTGACATGGAGTATAGCAAATTCTAGATAACGAATCATCTGAAGTGGAATATATGATAACTGAAGCCACTCTTCTTGTAATACAAGCTTTCATAGTTGAACATCATGAATATTTTTAGTTCTGTGACTCTTGTAGTTACTTATTCTTTTTTTAACGCATTATCAGATATGAAAGATTACAATATACGCAAAACATGAACAATTCTTTATTAAATGCTACACAATATCCAAATGTACTGTTTCTGCAACCCCAAGAACATCAAGAAATATCAGTAAATACTTTGTACTCGTACAAATTTGCCAACTTGTACACCACTGCTATTTTGGAAAAGTAGTTGACAGTATCAAATACATCTGCTCCAATAATTTCTAACATCTTATTTGGAAAGCTTTTATGAATTAAATGATTCAATAAATTGCTCTTGTATTGTTTATAAAATACTACAAATTCTTACAATTCTTTAGTACATGATTTCATGTTTTTACTTAAAATGACTGTTTTTAAACTTGTTCAATAGATACTAAAACAAATAGATTACTGTTGTAGAAAGTGGAGAAAATAATGTAACAGTAAAGAAAATGTGACAGAAGTAAAATATCAACACCCAAACTACCAAAACATAAGTGAAATATCTAGTAACTGAATAATTACATTTGGTTAACCTCAAAGCTGCTGTAAAAAAAAACTTATTAGCTACACCATTTTATTTATGGAGGTGTTAAATGTCTGCAGATTTCTCCGCTCATGTACTTATGTTACAATTATAATTGATATTTTATACAGAAGAAAATAATATATACATGAAAATATAACAAATAAAAAGATAGTAATTATTCAATCTGGAAGAAGAATATGAAAACCAGATTTCAAAGGATCTACTAATGTTTGTAATCATTAACTTGACCACTAAACATTACTCAGAACCACAAGGATAAAATATTACACCAATGAGATTAAACTACAATAAAGAAGATTTTTAGTTATTGAATTGATATAAATTAACGTATTTATTTTAATTTTTAATAGGGATAAATAGATTTAAACCTTTTTTATTTTAGTAACAAGTAAATATTTTAGAAATATTGTTGATTACAATACAGAAAATAAAAATTACTCATGCTTGTGATTATGCGGATTCTATTAATGGATGAATATCAAAAGAATAAAAATGGAGCAAAATGAGGAATAATCAACAATGTGACCCTTAAAACCAATATCAGAATATTAGATTTAAAAATATATAGCTTTTTCTTATTGCTTCAAGCATAAACAATCATTGATAAATTTTAATTAAAAAATTGAGAATATAGGCAAATGATAAATAATTAAATTAATAAATTTTCAAAAACTCGCTGTTGAGGCTGTACGCTCACTTATTCAACATCGTGAATTTTCTTCCTTTTAAGATGACATCATAAAAATGGAAAAGAAGAAGAAGACCAATACAAAAACAAAACGTGGAGGTAGTGCCATGAGAGGTGGAACTAGAGGTGGTATGAGAGGTTCCAGGGGTGGAATGAGAGGTACCAGAGGTGGTACAAGAGGTGGTACAAGAGGTAACATGAGAGGAGGTGGTAATATGCGTAATATGAGAGGCAATATGAGAGGTAGAAGCAATGGCCCAAATAGACGTGGTCAATGGAATAACAGATATTCTCAGAACAATGGTGTTCGTGGAGGATATGTCAATAAGCGTTACAACAATGGCACTGTTAGAACAAATTTGAGAAGATCTCGAAGCAACATGTCATTGAATAGAATGAATCTGAACAACAGCCCCAGAGGTTCTAGAGGTGGTTTTAATAACCGAAGAGGTGGCAAATTTGGTCTTACACGCAGTAGAAGCAGGAGCCGTACAAACGTGTCTTCATTCAACAACAATCCAAATTACTTGTCTAACAATAATGGAGGTGGTGGCTTCCTGAAGAGAACTGCTAGTATGCCCAATTTGCGAGACCCATCATCTGTTTACAACAGATTGGGCTATCAAAGTCCATCTCAAGTTGCTTACAGAAATAGAGTTAAGCGAGCAAAGAATGTATTACTTCAAAGACAAAGTAAGGCTGCAAGAATGCAAAGTGCTCTGATGGTAAGAACAAATTTTTTATTAGATTTTTATTATTTTATTATATTATCTATGTGACTATATTTAATAAAAAGTTTATTAAAAGTTAAAAATATTTTTGATCTTGCATTCATTTACAAATCATAAAATTATATTGATAAATTAAATAAATTAACTTCTTTATTTATTTATTTATTTTTTTATATTCAAAGTAATTCATTAAATTACGTTTCCATTATTACATAATTATTTAGGTAGGAAATAGCAATAGCAAAACATAATTATTCTTTTTTAGTTGTCACCAAGAGCAAAGAGCATGACACCTCTAGAAAGAAAGCAACAACAAATGTCAGTTACAAGAGGATATGGTGCAGGCTTACGTTCAGATCAAATGATGCGCGCACAAAAACGAGCACAGTATGAGCAAAAACTCATGAGAATTAAGTAAGATATTTATATTCTTATCTATTTATTCAGAGTAAAGTATATAATTCAATAATAATGTTTGATATTATAAATCTTGATATACTGTTTAATTTAATATCAGCAATTATTATTATAACACAGTTTATGTATACACATGAGATAAGAGAAACTAACCATATTTTTTTAGTGCCTCACGCAATATGTCTGCAAGCATGAATTTCTTGAATGCTATGGATACAGCATATGCCACAAACCAACGACACACCTCAATGGCTCTCTACCCCACCACTATACAGAATAAGACTTCTGTGTCCATGTCTCCACGAAAATTACCCAGAGGAAGATCACCCTTCA
This sequence comes from Torymus sinensis, assembly GCA_030522985.1. NCBI lineage: Eukaryota > Metazoa > Arthropoda > Insecta > Hymenoptera > Torymidae > Torymus > Torymus sinensis. The sequence goes on from JAPYZP010002949.1 coordinate 5,604, forward strand.
GACAAAGCCTACAAAACTTGAAAGCAGCCGTTAGAAGAAGTGTAAATATTTCTATAAAAAATAATTCAAATTATTGAAATTAAGATAATACTGTTGAAACATTGTGCAAATAAGTATATTCTCATATATGACTAACAATTTCATTTATGACTTTTACACTAACATTTACCTGTACATAAAGTTATATACATGTTTCATTAAATTCATAATAACAGTACGTACTACCTCAAACAATTTTAACCATAAGTAACAGAATTATTGTTTATCAGTCATTGATCATACTTTTATGCACTAAATCCATTTAATGCTTCTTCACTTCCATTAATATTTTTTAAAGGACAAATTGTAATATAAACGAACTTTTTATAGGCTAGCCGATCCCAGAGCTACTCAAGACAGCAGGCGCAGCAGAAACAAAAACAGCAACAGCAACAACAGCAGCAGCAGCAGCAGGCGCAGCAGCGGCGTGCGCGATCGAGGTCGCGTTCGCGCGCCCGGCCCAGTCGCAACAACATGAGCCTGATCGACTCGGGCGACCTGGAGGACAGGTCCTTCAGCGAGGTCATGTACAGCCTCTCCAACAACTTCGGCGTCACTGGGCGCACCCTCAACGATCGCTTTAGCTTATTCTAGGCCAAGGAAAAGAGGCGGAAAAAACGGGGCTGGGAGAAGGTTTTTTTCGCGGTTCTCAAGAAAGCTGGCTTTTTCTGATTTGATTTTGAGTTTACAATATATCTTGGTCAATATAGAGTACGTTTTTACGAGTATACGAGCTTAAAAATTAAAAAAATTTTTACGTTTTTAAAGTTCTCTTTTTTTACTTGGTCAAAGATTAATGACGTTCTTTTTTGAATCTAATTTCTAAACGTTTTTAACGTAGCAATAACTTTATCTAACTTTGGTTGACAGTTTGACGAATTTAATAGACTTAGGTTTCTTTTGACAAGACAAGCAATTCTACCCAGCCCCGGTGGAGAAGGAAAAGTTAATTGTGTGTATAACGTTCCTGACTATTCACAACACACTTCGTTTATTATTATTATTTTTTAAAAATTTTTTATTTTTTTGTTTTTCTTTTTTTTTTTTTTATGAAAGATCCTAAATTGAGAGACTGCAAAGAAAAGTAAGAAGATATCTTGAATGTATAGTGTAAGTGACCATTCATATTTTATACTCGAGTGTTAGTGTATTTGCACATCTTGAGTAAACGAGGCATAGTTATTCTGTATGATAATTCTGAGTGTAATTAACAACACACAGCACGGATATAGCAATTGAGGAAGCTTTTAGAGTTAGAATATCGATAAAAAGTATAGTCCGTTAATAACTTGTGATATATATACGCATATATCGATGCGAAATTCAAGATCAACGATGTACTTTTTACAGTTATACGATCTTATCAGTACTTTTATTGTATAACAAGTAGGTAGTCCTTAAATTTTGTTTTGTATAAGCTTAACAATGAGTTAGTTTTGTATATCACGAGAAATAGGAGTACTACGTTTACATAAGTATAGATACTTATTAACGTTTTCGAGCGATAAATAAATAAATTAGAATAAAATGTAATCAAGACCGCAATATAAAGTTGTTTTGAATCTGCAATCTCTTTACTGTTTTCATTTTACCGTCAATTCACCACAAGCTTTTAAATAGCCAAACTATCGAGTTCACAAGTATTGTTCAAGACCGTTCATCAACCTGTACTTTAACACGCCAAAACTCCGAGTTTCATCGCAGACAAAAGTTACGAGTCAAGCAAAATCGGCTTCTTTTTTTTTCATTCTAAAATCGACAAATCACGCATCGGCAGATAAGTTGACCTTTCATTGAGAGAGCGTAGCGTGCATTGTTTTATCAAAACCACTCGCCGCGTAACATCATCTTTCTTTCTCTCTCGTTCGCGCGCGCGCTTGGAATAAGATTCCTACTCTGCGTCTTACTATGTAAGCCCCGGCGCAACGACCATGTAATTGCCAGTTTTATCGGAGCAGTCCTCGGGAGCGTGTCGATAGGCTTCGCAAAACAAAACACGACGCTCTCGCCTCTCGCGCTTTTCTTGAATTAAAATTTCGGCGTGCAGGTTATTTTGTTTCGGGAAGGACGAGATGTCGTGCTGAAGGGATTCAATTACATTACAGTGTGATAATGTTGAAAACTCTGGCGAAATTCACTGTTAAAGACTGTCAGCTGAAAGTAAGTAAAACATGCGATTCTTCATTGCTTCATTATCTATTTCTCAAGAAAGAAAGAAAAAAATAGAAACTTTAAATTTTCTTCCAATACTCTACTTTCTACCCAAACTTTTCATTTCACTTTTCATTTTACTCACTTAACAATGTATTAAAAATCACACCAAAAAGTCATCTCCAACGTAAGTACCTACCTCACCGTTCAACTCATCCTGTATCCACTATCTAAACCCGCACCCTCTATCTTACCAAAACAGTCACTCGTCGCCCAGCCGCGGCGCTACCTCAACGTCCACGAGAACTCGGCGTACTCGCTGCTGAAGGCGGCGGACATCCCGACGCCGCCTTACGGCGTTGCGCGCACGCCCGAGGAGGCGGCCGAGATCGCCAAGAAGCTCGACTCGAGGGATCTGGTGTTGAAGGCACAGGTGCTGGCCGGTGGCAGAGGCAAGGGCAAGTTCATCGGGAGCAATGTCAGCGGCGTCGTCATGTGCGAGACGTGAGTTATTGTTTCGTTTGTCTGTTATTTGGTTTTGGTAAAGTTTAGGAAAGAAAATAACTTTATAATTTTTAGCGTTGAATAGTTTAGATGTTATTTTAAAATTCATACAATCAATAACGTATGTTTGCCCAGCAGCTTGGTATATCTAGATGTTGGTTCTGGATAAAAACTAATGTTATTTTTACTCATCGCGGCGCTAACTATTTTTGTTTGTCTGTTTTCCTGAAAGTAGAATGAATTTGCCTTTGAGTAAAGTCATTGTCATGTTTATTACACCAAAATAAAGAAGTTCAATGCAAGGAAGGCGTTTGAAACAGGATGTATTGTTAATCAATTTTTATTTTTATAAAAGTCAATTGTAATTCGTCAAAATTAAAGTTATTAAAAACATAATAATCTTAATTTAAATAACATGATCAAACATTTGTCAATCGAGTTATTATGACAAAAAAAAAACCAAACTTTTAAGAAATTACAACTTTTCAATGACTTGTACAGTAAGAAAAATGTTAATCTGTTAAGTATCTCATAAATTTCCTACTATCAATTTGCATAGTGCTATGAGAACACCATCTGTAAATTAAAATACATTTTTCTTACAATTAAATAATTCTCTTAATTCTTCAGCAAAATCAAACATAATAAACTGACTCAAACCTACATCTCCATAGGCTAGACGTGAAATTGACTCATCGCTAACTAAACGAAACCATGAAAATCCAACTAAATTGAAATAAAACTAAAAATTGTCTCTTTGCAGGCCAGACGAGGCGCGTGACTTGGCGGCGCAGATGCTGGGCAAGCTCCTCGTCACGAAGCAGACGGGCGAGGCCGGCAGGATCTGCAACGAGGTGATGGTCACTCAGCGGATGTTCACGCGCAAGGAGATCTATCTGTCCGTCATGATGGAGCGCAGCTTTGATGTAAGCTCACTCTCTATCTCGCATCTCCCTATAGACAATGGCGTTATGTATCTATCGCCGATTTCTTATTTCGATGCGCGCGCGTCAGCGCGAGTTCCGTTGTTGCGAGATAACCGAGATTGAGGAAAAGCTGCGAACGATTAGTCGAGGATATATATAGCGGATGGATTTGCATTGCTAATTTGCTGGAACTGGATTTTTTTCATATTATAGGAGAGATAAGTCGGATCTCAAGTGCGCACTTGAGAAACAAACAGCGCTGTTTTGGTTCTGATTCCCGCGCATTTTTAATGTTTACGGAAGCTGGCGTAATGTGTTCGTGTAATCGCTGATAAATTCTCGGGTTTGTTATCGCTGGGATATTGGACCTGAGCAAAGATTATTTCTCGTGTGTTGAATGTATTTTTTATGCTGGTTCAAGTTTTAGTTTTTGTTAATGGTTTCTGATGTGTATTAGGTGTAATGATTTATAAAATTATATACGGGACTGCAATATATTCTTATTTGATTTTTCACTTATATGTGTGCATAAGTGTATATTAATTCTAAAAGATATGCATCTCTATTGGAAAAATTAAAGACAATATTTCTAGCTAATACCACACCAGATGATTTATAAACAAGACGCGACAAGCTCTTTAAATGAAAAAAAAAAACATAGCTTCAAATATAATAAATAAAATTCGACATAAAGTAGTTTGTTGAATTGTTTCAATATTTCAAAAGAATTTATCATGTCATCGTGCGTCATTTTACTATAAAATCTATTGCCTTTAAGTTAGTAGGAGCTAGAAGAAAATAAAAAAGATTTTTCTCCACCTACTTTTTATTCTATCTCAGTAACCGAACCCTCCTCCACAGGGACCAGTGATTATCGCCTCGAGCGAGGGTGGCGTCAATATCGAGGACATCGCTGAAAGCAACCCGGAGGCAATTAGCTACACGCCCGTCGACATACGCACGGGTCTGACCTGCGAGCAGGCGGATGCGATCGCGTGCAGTTTGGGCGTCGCCGAGCCGAAAGCCATCGCCGATATCGTCTGCAACCTTTACGAGTTGTTCGTGGAAAAGGACGCGCTGTTATTGGAGATCAATCCGCTCGTGCAGGATCTCTGCGGACAGTGTGAGTTCTTCAGAGGTTTTGGATGATTGGGATTTTCAGACGTTGTTAGTTTGTTGGTTGTTGTTGATGTTTAAGGAAGCATTAGTTTGTAAAAATAAATAAGAAAAGTAAACTATCAGTTGCCAGTTGGTAGTAATATTTGAACTAGTTTTTTATTTTTTACGTATGATAAAAGCAACACGAAAGACAAATGAAATTAAACGTTTAAAAGATCATATTTGGGGTTGTTTAAGGTCCTTTGAGATCGAAAAATAAACAAATATTTTCTAATATGTTTTATGCAAGTATATGCATTTTGTCAAATAGAAATACGTGAAAAAATTTTCGTTTAAAAAAATATAATAAATTAAAAATATAAATTGATTGATTTCATCTGTAGTCCATTTTCACCTTCAACTGACCCAAACATTTCTTAACCGCAGACTTTGCCTTGGACTGCAAATGCAACTTTGACGACAGTGCCCAGTTCCGTCAGAAAGACCTGTTTGAGCTGCAGGACTGGAGCCAAAAGAACCCGCAGGAGGCGAAGGCCGACAAGCTGGACCTGAACTATATCGCCCTGGATGGCAACATCGGTTGTATGGTCAACGGCGCCGGTTTGGCGATGGCGACGATGGATATCGTTAAACTATACGGTGGGGAACCTGCTAACTTTCTCGATGTGGGGGGTAGTGCGTCCGTAAAGAATGTCAAAGAGGCGTTCAAAATTATCTCAGCTGATCCGAAGGTTGGTGTGGGGTTGTGTGGGTGGGGTTAGATTTGTTGTGTGGTTATTTAGATAGTTGGTCGGAAAATGTAACTTTTTTCTGTATATTTGTATAAAATTAAATTAAAGAAGGGACGCAAGATATGCAAATTTACACACTTCTTTGGTAAAGCAATTAAAGTTATTTTTTTCAAAAAGCACAAACCTAAATAGAATTCTCATTCTTAAAAGGCTAAATACTTAACTTGATACATCCACACAGCAAGCCTCAATTCTATAAGGAACTGTACAAGATACTAATTAATCATGCATAATTTTATTTCAGGTCGAATCGATTTTTGTAAATATTTTCGGCGGGATCATACGCTGCGATGTCATAGCCGAAGGTTTAATCGCAGCCTTTAAGGATCTGAATGTCAGCATCCCGGTTATTGCCAGGCTCCAGGTAAAAAACAACTTCAAACCATGTGTTTCTCGAACATCCGAACAACTACTCAATTTCGATTCATCTTATAGGGCACGAATGCCGACAAGGGCAAGAAGATGATTCTGGACGCAAAACTCAAGATAATCCCTATCGATGACATGTCGGACGCGGCGGAGGCATCGGTTACCGTAGCCGATATCTGCCGACTGGCCAAGAGCCTCAATCTCGACATCGAGCTGACCCCGAAAACTGCCTGCTAAGTCTCGCGTGATCCCGAGGCTCGTATCATTTTTTATTACGTTTTTATTTTTGATACGTGATGGTTTAGTGTTTACGATCGACGTAAATGCAGTGGCGAAGTTTTCTTTTTTCTTTCAAATTTTTGGTACGACTATTTATCAGTTTTTAATAAACGTTGAGCAAAAAAGTTCTTAAGAGAATTGTTTATTCTGAATACCTTTGATCAACGATCGTTGTATATAATTGTACCAATGTTGTATATATTGCAGTTTGTTTTATCAAGCTCGAGAAATTTTTTTTATTGTGAAAAAATACTCAAAAAATGTAAAAAGTATAAATATGTTTCATACAAGGATGTCCATCCATGTACAGAAGAATATCCTTTTTTGTAAGGCTTTAAAAATAAATGTCATTACAAAATATTTAATATTCAAACAATATTCACTACCTCCATTCACGCTAAAAGCTTTGAAATTGTTTTTCATTGATCATTCGCAATGAAGCTGTATCGGTACGAATAGATTAATTTAAAAAGTCATACGATTTTATCTCAAAACTTATTCCAATCACAATTCGCAGTAAGACTTTCTAATCGTTTTTTTTAGTAAATATCCGTTCTACATT
>JAPYZP010002950.1:0-12341 GCA_030522985.1 Torymus sinensis
CACATGTTTGTCCACCTCGGCTTCGCCTCGGCCGACAATTACATGTGATCTGAGACATTTCTTACTTTTCTGGCCATGGGTCGTAATATACTATTTCTGGATGGGCATGCGAAAGAATAGCATACATTTTGCTATAATCAAATCGTTATTTTGTTTATTTTCGATAATTTAAACAATTTTTTCATAATAAGTGCTATTCATTGCCTTTCCTATAATCATCGTCTAAAGAATAAGTAAATTCAAATTATTCCATCATTTACTAATTTGTTATCACACTGTAAAAAGTATCAATGTAAAATTTATACTATAGGCTCAGACTATAGGTAAAAATCCGACCTAGGCTGAATTATAGTTAATTTGCTAGTTTGCGTTGTAAAATTACAATCGACTAAAAAGTTAAAAATAGGTTAGAAATGTGTAAATATAATTTGGTCGCAAAGTATTAAAATTGGAGTATATTTTATGCGATAAGTTTTTTTTTTCTTTCTGTGACTCAGATATGTTGTAGAGCATCGAAAAATAAGAGGCACGTATTTTTTTTTATCGGCCAATAAACGTTTTTAAGGGGTGAAAATGATCCTTAAAGATTACCCCTGAAAATAGATTTTTTTAATATCTCAAAAACGCTTTCGAATTTTCGATTAAAACCAACGCCTAATTAAGTATTTGTTATAAAAAGACCTTTCAATAAGCATAAACGTTACCTTCAGGGGCTGCATCCCTTAATTTTTAAAAAAGAAAAATGCATTTTTTTTTTAATTTTTCTTTCTTAAAAATTAAGGGATGCAACCCCTGAAGGTAATATTTATGCTTATTGAAAGGTCTTTTTATAAAAAATACTGAATTAGGCGTTGGTTTTAATATGTGTCTCTTATTTTTCGATGCCCTACAACATATTTGAGTTTCAACAAAATCGGAGGCGTACACCTCGTAAGGTACGTTTCCTTGTAAGTTTTCCATGAAAATTAAAGGGCGTACTCCATTTCGTACTTTATTGGTATGATGTTTCTTTTAAAATCATTAACTCGATAGTATTTGTATTATTGTTGGGCTAATCATGTTGGGTATTATTAAAATAATTGTACTGAGCATATAGGTCGGATTGTTACTTAATTTTGTTTTTAGCTAGTAAATTGACACGCAGAATGTACATTTACCTATAATTCACTGTTTGCTAATAGTTTATCATGTTCAAAATAAGTGATACATGGGCAATACTTGGAATAAACATATAGTTTTAGATAGAAGAAAATAAATATAGTTAAAAAGAAAATGTCATAAAAAGTAAAAATACTGCTCGATTGTTGATATAATGAAAGATCTCCTTGGTAAGGTAAAAAAATGACGTAAAGACTTTGAATCAATCCGCGAGTTTCTTGCACTGCTTACATGTGAGGTGGTGGTCCGCAGTCTTATCGCACTCGGGGCAGATCAGACGGCCGCAAGGCAGCTGCAACAGCGATTTCGACTGCGAGCAGTGCAAGCACGAGGACTCGTCATCGGAGTAGCTGCAGCTGTTGCCTCTCGCGCTCCAACGCTCGATGGAATAATTACTCCTCTTCTACTCTTAAGAATTGCCGGTAGATCAGTAATGAGTATAGGAGATAGGAGGCGTCAATAGTTGAATGTAAAACTCTGCGCATTTTACCTGAGGCGATTGGCGGGGCTCCGGAGTGCTCGGAGGATAAATGCAACTTCCAGAGGTGCACTTTTGCGGAGTGTAATACCTCAGCTCGCTTCTTGGGGAGCGGTCCGCGCCTGAAAGTAACATGTCCATGATAGCCAGAGACTAGGCGCGCCTTCGCGGCAGCTGATGGAGTTGCGCTCACCTCGGCCGCGCGGCTCGCGCTCGGCGGAGCGGCAGCAGCCCTCGCGCACCAGTTGCTTCAGCTGGATCACCGGCCTCACCACCTGCAAGACGCCGTTCACGTGGGACTCGAGCTTGTCGTAGACCGTCTGCCTCTCACTGGCCTGGCGCGGGCTCCCGCCGCGCTCGCTCTTGAACCAGGATTTCGGCGGCAGGGGCAGCCCGAGGTCGCGCGCCCCGCTGATGAGCTTGGCCGCGGCGCTGCTCACGGGGATGCCCACGCCCGCGGCCTGCATGCCCAAGCCCACGAGGTTCGCCGCTGGGCTCGCCAGGAAGCTCGCCATTCTCTCCGACAACTGCCGACATTCGCTCCAGTTTTCCAACGGGCACTCAATCGAGTAATGAGAACCTTTGGCTACTTACCGATCGTTGCTTCTCTCGCAGTTTCAAGACAAATGTCAAATGGCAGCAACTTTGAGTTCTTTGATACTTGCAAGAGGCACTGGCAAGTAGCGCGAGAAAAAGGCCGGTTGCTTAATCGTAGAAAGCCGTGGACTTAATAACCGACAGATTCCGAACCTTCTCGGTAGGATATTTGTATTCGAGTATGTTTACAGTTTACACAAGCACATCAACTTGAGCGCACGCTCGATGTTTTGAATTATGTAGACCTTTATAGACCTTTTAGACCTTTCAATCGGAATCGCAACTGTTTTTCATACCCGAATCAAGTAGGTAGAAACAATGCTCGGCTGTCCGTTTAGAGCAGTTTTCTTCGCGGTGAAAGCTGACTGTCTGAATACAAAACAACGGGTCTATACGAAAAATAAGGGGAGGGCAGCAAAAGGAAAAACAGAACCAGACAATTATGTCAATATAAATTTAATTTATTATTGCTTTATTCAAAAAACTAGCATTATTTACAAATATGAAAACGTTTGTATCGCTAACCAATTAAAAAATTTAACGGATTAAAAATACCTAAATTGAGTATACACAAGATTATAATTACCAAATATTTTTATTAAAATAAAATCCCTCTAAAATCCTTTAATTCCTTTTCTACATAATTTTCGACTAACGCATCATTCTAACTTTCGGCGATTTGTCGTGGTCGCGGAAGACTGATTGGAATTTTTTATAATACAATTCATGATTCATTTTAAAATACAAATTTTTTTACCATGACAAAAATACTTTCTAAATCTAAAATTAATAATACTACAGCCATTGAATTTAATAACAAAACGCACCTATGATTCTTTGATTTTCTAAAAGCTCGACAATAACAAGTAAAATCTTGTGCTTTTATAAATGTAACAACATATTAGTTTATAATTTCTTAATATCATTATAGTGGAAGATATTGGTGATCAGTCAAAAGTGCCTTAAAAATTGTTTAAGCAGTTTTTAAAGTTATCGCATTTGTGTAAATAGTGCCCGAAAAATTACAAGAGATAAAATCCTACGTGCTTTAAATATACTCACGTAGGCCTCTTTATTTATTCATATTATAGAAGATTTTCGAAACTGTAAGAGTTCCTCTTAAGAAAGTAGTCTCTAATAATATTTACAAGGCATTGAATTTGCCGACACATGTTACAAGTCGAACACACGTCGTGCGTATTATTTACTATCTATTGTACAGGCACATAATGGACGGTTACTCTCAACTGTACTGCACATGCAGAAATAATTACTTATAACATTCTTTAATTTATACTACGTATTTCAGCAATGGCAAGATTCAAGGCGTGTTGGCTTTCCATCATTATTTAAGGCACCGAATTAAATTATACGCCCTCTTCTCCAATTTTCTCCCCCAATAATACGTGAAATTCTCAATAAAAAAGATTATGCGCCATTATTAAAATAATATTAATAATAATTCTAAAGAGTAAAACCTGATTACCGATAATTCATGTGGCTAATTTTTGTCGTACTCAACTTATGCGAGTGAAGACAGTTAAATGATAGGAACGAATGTACCACGTACGAATGTGCGTATATATTCGTAGTTAAAAAACGTTTATTGCGATGGACTAATCTCCGAAATTCTGGCCATTTTTAGCGCCTCGATGACGAAGCAGCGAAGCGTCCGAGAGCGAGTAAGTTCCGGGTTCGAAGACTGGAGGATATTCGAGGCCTGGGTAGTCGGGCGGTGGTGACGTCGGCGGAGGTATATACGGTAACGTCGGAGGTGCCATCAGATGTCGTGCATTCGATCTCTTTTGGCACACGGCTACTCCACCAACCATGCACTGAAAAGCAATTTAATCATTGAAAACCAAATATAGAATTAGTATTATTGAACCCAATATAGTAATTTTCACTGATAGATTCATAACCTTTAAAAGCACTTACTTTTTGAGTCTGGGAGATCGGCATATCAGGGCTCCAATCGCTGGCAGAGCTCACTGAACTGAAACTCTGATTGAAAGTTTGACACTGACTTGCTCCACTGCAGGAGCTGTAACTTTGGCTAATTCCACTATCACCAGGACTTTGACTTCCGGAGCGGCTATTTTGTCGTTGCTGGGATGATTTATCTCGGAATAATGCTCTATGAAGTCTTGGAGATCCTAAAATTAAATACATAAATACATAAATTAACGATATATTTTAAGACTTTGTAAAGAAGTGATTATTCTTACCTAGTAATGTCTTTTGCTGTTCACGTGGCAATTCTAATGAGCTTGGTTTCTGTGGGCTTTTATTTCCAAATAAGTTTCTCAGTCCCTTAGTAGGCTTTTTCTGTTCAGTGCCTTTGTCGAGATGCATTTCAAATGCGGCTCTCATACCATCTTGTTCGAAGGGCGACATGGGTACAGGAGGCGGTTGGTACTGTGCGACGTTTTTCAATCGGCCTTTGTCAACGTTGCCATTATTCTTGTCACCGAATCGTAAAGATTCAATCCAGTTTCTTTCTGGATGAACGTGATCGCGCCGATGACGGTCGGCAACGTTGAAGCTTCCGTTCCTGGCAATGGACGTCTCTTTCTTGGTGCGCTGCATGCTCTCCGTACACGTATGGCAAGCGAGATCACCACTTGAACCCGAATGACCTACGCAGAGTATGAAAACATTTAGAAATCCAACATAAATAAATTTATGATTGTGATAAAAAGAGAACAACTGTACCGATTTCTCTACGCAATTAACTGAGAATAAGTATCATTTCATTTTTAAGAGATTTAAATACTTGAAAAAAATATGACTACTTACCATCATTCCTCAATATTCTTCTCGTAGCATGTTGGAATTCCATATTGGCATTATTAATTTCCATCGCCCTTGGCCATGGCTGAGGCTTCAGTCTCTCTCCATAGTCCAAAGTCGAAAATCCGATTTGATTTTCGTTTGGTGTGTTGGTCTGATTATGAAAAACTTGTGGTTCTCTACTAGGTAGACTCGGTGAGTACGATTGATGGCCTTCATAATTATTGTTAGAAGATGGCTTTTTCTTTTGTAGACAACTTGGCTCCCACGAATTTTTCTTTTGAAGCTTTGTTTTTGCCCCTTCGTTTCTACTACTGGTACTGCTGGCTTCGCTATCAAAGGAGTGATTCGATGAATATATATCGCCTCTCGGAGGATTCGGTGGAGGAGGCGGCGGCGGCAACTCGTCTTCACCGTTTCTAGGTGAACCATAAATCATGCCATTATTTGGAATCATATTGTTAATGGCGCTATTTTCGGCAATATTACGATGTTGGAAGTGAACATGATCATTATTTAATGGGGTAAAGCGAGTATCAACATTGTTGAAATTATTATTGCGCTGACACTCTTCTCCTTGTCGAGCCTGCATAAATTCCTCTAAAGTTATAAATCCCTGTAATTCTTCCGGCCTTGGATTGCGACTATTTCGAGGCCTAAAGAAGAGACAATAAAATTAAACTTTAATTATTTTTATTCGAAATGTTTGGTAGGTAGTAATGATCCGTATGGGGGCTCGCCTTGCCGTTTCAATAATAAATAATAAAGCATCGTAAGTAAGTTACCTGTCAGTAGTTCTTCGATAATCGCCCATATCTTGAGAGGAACTGAGCACATCAGTTGCACTATGAGAAGTATTTAAGCCGTAAAATGTACTTCCAGCAATAGTCACTTGCAAATCGGGCGAACTCATTTTTTCAGGTTTTTTATTTGGCGTTGAAGATGGCAAAACTCGTCGGTAGCTCCTGAACTGCGCTGTTGGTACCGGAACATTTTGTGTCCTAGTCCCTAAAAATTTTAAATACTTTCTGTCCAAACTTGCTCCAGCCATCTCATGATCTTTTACTCCCGAATCTTTTTTGCCCAGCTTTTTAAGAGAGCCAAAAGTTTTTTCCACCAAAGGTTTCGACTCCGCGGCGGCGCCTTTAATCTTGGTTTTGCTCTCTCCGTCACTTTCATCGGTCTCACTAAATAATCCACTCGTACGATCAGCTCCTAAAGTAGCTCTGTTTATAGCATCTAACCATACAGCCAGAGTATCTTCTGTATCAGCAGCGAAATAGAATACTGTACCGGTGTAGTAAACCTTGAAAGCATATTTCCTAGATTTTACTTCAGTGGCTGACGCAGCTGTAAATCCTGAGAGCGCGATCAGACATTCGGCTTTTGTGCTTTCCTGAGTTTTGAATCTGAAAAAATATTTATAAGTTTACCTACAAATATATCAAAAGTTCATTGGGAGAGACGTTTTTACAGTTGTTTCACGATTTTTTTTCAACATAAAGTACAAACCTGTATAACGATGCGCCCTTAAGTATAAACCACGCTTTGGCCCATGCTCCGCCAGCACCTCTACTTCGGTAGGTTAACCAGCTTTCTAATTCTCCTGGAACGACGTCTTTAACTCCTACGTTTCTTCGTTCTAAATAAAATTTACGATTTTCAATATTTTTTTCTATCTTTGTTTAAACAGGTTTTAAATTATAATCGTCATGCATGTGCGCAACACTTGTAATGGAAACAAATACTTACTGGCTAGAATCGTATTTCGTTTTCTGGTAGCTCTCGGACTGTTGCTTGATTTAGCTGAATTGCCATGTAGACCCATACTTCTGGCTACCATCATCGCTCTGTTCACGACTCCTGGTGTTTTATCTTTTTCTAAACTCCGAGGCTTAGATTCTGGCGTGTGAATGCTGTTTTGCTGTCGAGAAAAGCATGAGCCATCTGGTAAATCAAGATTTTGTGTGTAGTGTTGCTGTTGCTGATGATGCGGTTGTTCCAATGTCGAAGTGTTACTCCTTGGCAGCTGTGGGTAAGATTCCTCCCTTGGTTCTGGTATTTGTGTGTAACCATAGTGGTCAACAAGAGAGACTGGAATTTTGGTTTCATGTACAGGAGTGCCTGGTTCGTCTATAAAATCAGTTGATTTTTCGACGAAATCGGTGTATGTTTCGAATCGTTCACTTTTGCGTTTCTGTTCTATTGTAGCTTTATCTTCTCTGGGATAAACATCAGGAGGAACTTCAGCTTTCTTTAAATCTCGTCGCACACTTGGCCTTTCTGGAACTTTAGGCTTTTCAAGGGCGATAGTCACCTATTAAAGAATAATTCTGAGTTAATAAATAAATTATGTACACTCAACTATTCCCGCATGAAAATATTATGAGATCTTATATGAGATAGTAATTGAAATTTCCCACAATCTCATATGAGATCTCATATAAAATCTCATTTGTAATTTTAATAACCGTAAATAACTTATTGTTAATTTGAAAGGATCAATCAATATAGCCTTTTTAATAAATATGAAGAAAAACAAATGAAATTTGATTAATACATCTTATTAATGTTATTATTTTATTAGCTCTTGTTCTCGAATTCATTAAAATCCAATATTTATTCATTCTTTCAAATTAACAATAAATTATTTATTATTTTAATTAAAGTTGCAGATGAGATCTCAGATGAGGTTGTGGGAGATTTCAATTACTATCTGATATTAATGTTTTCATGCGGGTGGTACTTAAATTACTACACAATTGGTGGATTGAAAAATTGTTAATTTGTGAAAGTTATTCACCTGCTGTTGAGCATGATGATCTCTAGGACTATTAATGACGGTTGGTTGCGCTGTTAACTGATTTGTATTGAAATTTAATGGTGCTGGTTTTGTGAAATACTTTCTAGGTGGTGGTTCAGGGGGAGTCAGTCTTGGTTTCACTTCAGGCTTTCCAGGCGCTTCTCGTTTTGGAGTTTCTGGCCGAACAGGATAAGACTCACTACTTTGGACTGGCGATGTAGGATATTTCATGCTAATATTCTCAACGAGGGCATTTTTCTTTGGTTGAATGTTTGGTGACAGAGCTTCGACCATTTCGTCAGGTTGACTGTTACATTCTTCGCGATCATTTTCGCAAATGGAGTATTTCTTAGAACCATAGTCAGCATCTCCTACGTTATGAATTACAGTGTCTCTATTTTCATTTTCGGTAACCTTCGATTTCCCCTTTTCTTGCAGTGCATTGTCAATGGACTCGATAAAGTCACTGAATTTTTTCATAGTCGTATCACCATCACTATTGTAACTTGTTGTACCACCCTCAATGTAACTACTCGTTGATTCTGATTTATCCTCGCTACTCTCCCTACTTGATTCATGGCAAGCGTTAACAGCAGTTTCATTGACACTAGGTTTAGTCACGGATACGATTATATTGGAAGCCTCACAGTCGAGATGATGGCTTTCTTCGTCGGAATCAAGATCAGTGGTAATGTTACCTGAATCTGCCTCAACTTCATCCAAGTTGTCATTCACGTCCATGTCATTGATTTTGATGTGAATGTTAATTTTTGTTGTTTCTGAAATTCCGGTGGTTTTGGGTGGCGTTTTATCCGTAACGCTTTCACTACTGCAAGAAATAGTTTATCTATTTGATATTTAATATTTTATATATTTTTATTATTACTAAGAAAGCACAATTACGTAGACTATTATTTACGTCGATTCAGTTATTTGAAAACTTGATTATTTATTTGAAAAATAGACTATGTGAATAAAAAAAAAGGTTTTTTTTTTTTCTTTTATAAATTTCACTATCTTACTTTACCTTTTAATTTGTAAATTTTTTTCAATATCGATGATTTTCCTTGCCACATTTCCGATGAGCCGTGGTTTACTACGATCATCATTGGCGCATTTTGGCGTTGTCATTTTCTCGTGCTCTTCTAAATCCTCTGCGGAGTCGAAGAGACGCGAATCAGTCTTATTTGAACTACTTATACTGTTACTACTGGAGCCATCAACTCTTATCTTATGTTGCTGTTGCTGCTTGTAATGCTCATCAAGTGCAGCCTCGAATTTCTTTTCGATAAAGTCATCGTCCGACTCGGTGAAGTCGTATGCCGGTGTACTGTGGCTTTTATCGAGCCTGCCACGCTCTTTGCCACTGGAGTTTCGAGTTGGGCCGACGACCGTCGATTCTTTAATATCAATCGTTGAGCTAGAACAAATACTTTCTTTAAAAGGCACGGGATTATCAATTTTTTTTTTATTGCTTTCTGTGTTAACGGAAGCCTTTTCTGACGTTTGGCATCGAAATTTATCTGTAACAATTGAAAATGGATAGTATCAATATTACTGAACAATTATTATTAATATAATTAAGATTATTGAAATTATGAGCAAATTCTGAAATGAAAAAGAAAGTGCGTCTGATGACTCACCAGAATCGGAGGCAGCCCGCGGTTTTGCTCCATTAGCTGTTTGATTATTCAGCGAAACCTGATTCTTCTTATCTTGGGCCTGCCATTCGGCCTCCGTGCTGACATCCTGAAACTGCACCTTCCTACCGACTTCGGCAGCGTAGACTCCGGTTTTCCTAGCCATCGGTCTTTGTTCGATGCCGAGGCACGTCTGCGGCCTGAGGCTCGGCCTCTCAGCTTGAACGTTATCGAGTCCATGAGCGCAGGATACAGCCTTAGCTTTGTCCCGCAGCTGAAATACGGTACTGTGCTCCTGCTTCAGTTCTCGCCAGAACTGCTCGATATCAACACTGTGCTTGGCCGTTGGAGAGGCCCCGGTGATCGTGGCACGCCGCTGCACTAGATTGCGCGGCTTGCTCGAGTAGAGACGCACCGAGGATGGTGGCTCGATTTCGCTGTCCGAGTCGCTACTGTCATCTGTGGTCATTGTGTCGAGCATCGAGACCGTGTCGAGAATCGAAACCGGCTCGGGTGTGGGTACTTTCGGAGCATTTCTAAGAAGAAAATTTTCATATACTTTTGCTGTTGATGTAATGATTTGTTTTCCTTCTAATTTTAAAATATATTATATAATTATAAGTTAAGCTATAAATGGCTTTGTGTCAATATTAAGATTACTTCATTATCAGGTTTTAACAATATACAAGATTTGATTTGTTTTAGAGTTATTGTCAAAAACTCTTTCTATCCTTCTTTTTTTTAAACAGCTTCTTATGTGAATTTAATATAAATTATTTTATACAGTGGACTTAATCATTGTTAATGTGAAAAGAAGCTTGTTAAATTGAATATTCTTTTTACCTTGGAAGTGGCATTGTAAAATCAGGTATTGTGAGTAATTCTGGCCTTGGAGAAGGTAGATTGTGTTGCCATCTCGTTGCATAAGGTGTCTTCTTATTGCTTGGTAATCTATATGGTTTGATATATATTTGCCCATAAACTTTTGTATGTCTGGGTCTTCGTTTTAACGTCAATAAAATTTCAGCGGGACTTTCGCGAAACAATTCCAACACGTTCTTTCGTTCCCAGCCAACAACAGTCTGATAATTAACCTGAAAAGGTGAGTCATGGCATTTGTCATTCATAGAATAGATCACATGACAAATCACTATACTTTTCAAGGTTTACGAATAATTGCTTTAAAACTATGACTAGATAACAGTAAGTATTTATATTCATAAATTTACAAAAAACTTTCTAAATAAAGACTTCACTATTATAAATAATAGTAAATTATTTTAAAGGTTTCAGTCAATGAACCAATTTGTAGCAAACTCAATTTGTGAATAAATTTTGACATATACCTGCACTATTTCGTCACCTTCTTCCATTTTCCCACATTGATGAGCAGCTGAACCAAATTTAATTTCTGCAATTTGATGCGCGCCATGGAATGAAGGTATGATGTAGAAGCCCTAGAAAACGTGTATTTTATACATTATTTCTTCATGAAACAAAGAACTAAACTGATGAAATTTAATCATTCAGTCAGCATCCACTATCACATTCATTATCTGAAGAGGAAATGGTAGCCTTGTTGTAATTAAATGAATGTTGGAAGAAAAGATACTTTATCTATTACAGCTTGAAAATTATAGAATTTAATGAAGTGCACTGCTGTAAAATAATTTTATTGTAATTCAAATAAATTGTAAATGTAAACTACAGTTTTTTGAGTATACAATATATTATTGAATATTATATCTAGTTCATTTTTAAAAACTTATAAACATGGGTTCAAGATGATAAACAAGATATTTATTATAGATAGTGTAGATAATTGATTTTATAGATAATCGAAAGACCCTCCTTAATGGAGAAAGAGTGAGAAGTGCATATGAAAAATCAGACATGCAAGTTAATATTTCTGTTATGACTAAATAATTATTAATTTATAGGCTAATAATATTTGCTCTTTGTTATATTGAGAATGGTTTACACTTTACATTATTTTGATAAAATAGTGAGTAAAATAGAGTTTTATAAGATGTCAGATAAAGAATACAGTGCAAAAAAATTAATAATTAACATGAATACTTTTCTTACCAAATCATCACCAGGTCTCTTCTTTAAAGTTGCTAAATCTAAGCTGGAAGGCTGTAATATCATTGGGTCAGCAACATCCTGTATGATGTAATCAGCTAGTTTAGCCATCTGACCACAGGTTGTTCTAATCTCCTCTATTGGCTTTTCTGCAAACCTATCTCTTTGAGCACATGTAGCCATTTCCAAGGATAACTTGAGCAGTTCTGTCTTTTTATCATTGTAGTCAAGTTGACCACTAAATGGAGGTCGATCTAACCATCGTACCAGGGGTTTAACAGCTGTTATTATAGCTACTACGTCGGATAGAGTCTGTGTAGTGACTGGTTTTGAATCCGTCTGTCGTGTGAGTTCATTATATAGACTGTGAGCCTGGCACGACAAGCGCATGGCCAAAAGTTGTAGATTTTCTCTGTCCAACTCATAATGGAAATTTCTAAGGTACTCAACAGCTTCAAGTATAATTTCTTGGTGACCCAATTTGAAGACACCAAGTTGCTCCAAGTCTTCTGGGCGAAGATTTAAAAGTTGCTGTCCATTGACATTATGGTTCATAAAACTATGAACATACGGGAGAACAGAATTTTCCAGACCTGAAATAATACAACAGTTGTTAGTTGAAGGTTCAAAATAATTTTATTCATTGTTTATACTTTATAGTCATATACAAAAACTAAGTAACTATGCCTATTATTGATAATCGTTGAAGAAGCTAACGACAGCTTGTAGTTAATGTTGAATTAAGGCTTCTAATAGTCTTGCTGTCCAGGAGGAGGGAATGTCAAAG
>JAPYZP010002951.1:0-12339 GCA_030522985.1 Torymus sinensis
TATAAACAATGGGGATTCTAACTGTTAATATGCGCTTATTTGGCCCAAAATCCAGAATCCCATTCTAACAGTTAATAAATATATTAACTGTTATGAAATTCTTCTCTCAGTGCAGGGTCGACATGTAAAGCCGTAGACGCCGACGCCGACGGCGGCTGCAACTGCCTCGGCAGGTATGGCTGCTTCAGCCCAGGTGGCTGTGCCATCCCAGCCGGCAGCACCATCCCCTGCGGCTGCTGCGTCATCACTGCAGGGTATGATATGGCCGGCATTGAGATGGGCGGCATGGCCGGCATCCCGAAGGCAACTTTGAACCTAAAAAAAATAATTTGGATCAAAAGTTTAAAAAATTTCAGATGATGTATCTAAAAGGGCTTGATGTTTTTAAAATGACGAAAAATTAATTTTCTTTTATTTTTTTTTTAATTTCTTTTAGATTTCTGATGTACTTATAAGCATTTACATAACTTCGCGCCGCTTTTTTTTGTAACCTAGCAGCAACCCATTACTCCCACCATCCAAATCACGAATAAATTGATATCATAACAAATAAGTAGATCATTTTTTAAAGATAGGAAAATAGAAGATTCACACTCTGGACGATTTAATGAAAAACCAACAGTTATTACACCTTCAAATATCAAGTTTCATTGAAAATATGCTTCAGAATGCAATTTTGGACAATTTTTTTATCTACACATAAAAGCGATAAGCCTTTTTAGCATACAAGAAATATAGAATAAAGGTTTAAATGCAAGATAAATATAGACAATATGTATAATCAAGTGTTTATAGAAAAAATGGTCTTACAACTTTTATTACATACTAATATATACTTTTGGCCATGATAATGTTGTCTTCTAAAGTTTCAATTGGGCTTTCATGTTTCATATGATCTGAGTCATATTCTACATTTTAATCTTAGTATAATAAATAATTATATAGTGTGATATTTTAAAAAGTGAATCAACAGAGGATGAATCAAAACTACAAAGAAAGGACAGATTATTAGTTATTTAATAAATTTTAATGGGATCAGTGCTGCTAGGATAAAATTATAGATGGGCACATGCAAGCTGCCAGAGTTTATACTTTAACCATTTCATATGAGAGAGTGGATTTCAGGTACAAGAAATGTTTTAAGAAGGAGAAGAAATTAAGGATCCGATGGCTGATTATTTTTCAAGGCTCATTTCTCAAAATGTTATTTTTTATAAAGTTTGTCGTCACAGTCTGAAGTCAATACTTGATTAATTTACATGGGGCAGGGCCTAAATTATTTGAAATGCATCCAATGCAAAATCAGAAAAATGAGAAAAAAAACCACAAAAATTCTTAAAACCAAGCATTTAAAAATGGGATCTTTTAACAAACAAAATTAAGCATTGTTCATAATTCAGATTAGTGTACCCGAAAACGTCCGTTTCGTCGCGCTCGCGAAAACCACGTGTAAATATGAGTAATATGAAAATACAAAACAATTGTATACTTATTACATACCCAGAACGGCCAGAAATCACAGGGTCGACATGTAAAGCCGTAGACGCCGACGGCGGCTGCCACTTCCTCGGCGGGTATGGCTGCCCAGAGATGGGCCGCATCTTAGCCGGCATTGAGATGGGCGGCATGGCCGGCATCCCGAGGTCGATGCAAATACTACAGCCGTCGTTGGTTTGCCGTGGCGGTGACCGCGATTTCATTAAGGATGGAGGAAGCGGCGATGGAGACGATGTAGACACCGGGGGCACCAGTGGCGTCAGCAGTTGCGAGATTGCCGTAACCCGCGAATTTCCTAGATGCGGAAACCACGCTGATGACTGAGGCGATGTAGTCGCCGGTCCAGTTGTCGTGGTCGTGGTGGTTACCGACTGAGATACCGGCACCGAAGACAGACGCGTATGTCCATAATCTTTGATAGCGGCGATGCCTCCGTCGTCGGCGACGACGTTACAACGTCGTCCTTTCTCACCTAGCCACGAAAAAAACCCATACATAATAGCCTTAAAAAAATTAAATTGATATTATTTATAATTGTACTTTAAATAATTCTAATTTAACATCTAATAATAAGTCCTTGCACAACAATCACGATTCATAGTACGTACTTTTGTTTTTGTATTCCTTATAGTGGTATACTTTTTTCGATATAACAGTATAGGTATAATGTGCTCCCTTGACGTAGGTAAACAACCGCAAGAAGTTTTTCAACAGCGCCCGCCGACACTAAGCTTTGTTTCTCACCAAAACACTGCTTTCTTATTGGTGGACAAGTATAGCACAAAAAGTGTCGCTTTACGAACGCAGTCAACGCTCTCACTTATCAGGGAAAAAGTCTCTAGAGCAACGTTTCCACGAATATCTCTTTCTTTAGACTTATTTTGATGTTATTAAAAAGTTATTTTTTGGATTAAAAAATAAGTACTTTAATTATTGCCATTAAATTTAACAACATTATTTTAACATAAAGTACTTTATTATTATTAAAAGTGTGTATAAAAGGTTATTTGCAAAAAATAAATTCAAAAAAGTATTGAATTAGTATTATTAAATAAGACGTTATTTACAAGAAAAACTTGCAAATATTTTCTAGGTATCAATATGCATGGAAATGATTTTGCACCAGTTTCTGCAATGGTTACTAAAATTGCAGAAAATGTCAATTCTATGGGTGACGTCAACCTTCTGCAGAGAGGACCTGATTCTCTATGTGAAAAGGTAAGCTTCTAAATTGTTTAAGTTTACTAATTGTGATAAAATAAATTGTACGTCCATTATTATTATTATTACAATATTTTGTAATATGTGTTACAGCCATAAAAATCTCCGAACATTACACATTTTATTAGTAGTTCATTTTAAACAATCAATAATGACCAAAATGATAAAGCTTTTAACATTAACTTTAGTTTTATTGTAAAGTCGAATGCCATTTGCTTACTTAAATAGGCTTCTTCACTGATTGTTTCATAGAAGCTCAAATTCCACAAAACATAGAAAATCCTTTTTTCATTAGACTATTTTATATTCATAAATGAATAATTAAATTAATTCAAGCAAATATTAAAAGTGGAAATCAAACTAGACTTTCAAATATTTTGTGGGATTTGCCCATTTGAACTTTTATTAATTATAATTTCCAAATGATTTCCTTGGATTGAGCGACAAAAGCTTCAAAGATATTGCAGGACTTTTTATTTTATGGTATTTATAAGTGGAATTAATAAATGCCTAAGAATGAGATTTCAACGTAAAGAACTTGAGACACATTCTTTTATCTTTTTTGTAATAGTCTATGTAAAATAGTCGATACTGACCAAAACCAATGGACCAACAATGCTGCCATAGGTGCGTGTTTTGTTGGTTCATTCCCAAGATCCCAAGGTCTTAACATTGAAACACATTATTAATCTCATTCATAAACATGTCTGGCAATAGTCTGGCAATGCATGGGAAGCTTTTGTCGCTCAATTCAAGCAAAACATTTGGAAACTATAATAATTATTAAAAGATTGAATGGTCTTCTCCCTTTACTGATTTTTTATAGAAGCCCTTAACATAAAGAAAGCAGTTTTGGGAAGAATAACAAATTTTTATCATGCAAATCCTTTGAATTTGAAATTCCAGTTTTATTTCAATGTTTAATAATATTTTATTTAATTAATTTAATTATTCATTTATGAATATTAATTAGGTTAATAAAAAAAGGGGTTTAAGTATATGTTTTGTGGGATTTACACAATAAAAACTTGTCCTGGTTTCTAAAACTATGTTTTCTTTATGTTAAGATCTTCTATAAAAAATCAGTAAAGAGAGAAGCCCATTTAAACTTTTAGTAATTATAGTTTCCAAAGGTTTTGCTCGATTTGAGCGACAAAAGCTTCACAAGCATTGCAAGACTTTCTATTTTACGGTATTATAATGCAATAAATGTTTATGAATGAGATTAATAATGTATTTCAATGTTAATACGTTGAGATTGATCCTTTTGTCCTAATTTGTAATAATTTGTGTAAAACAGTCCATTGGTTTTGGTCATTATCGACTGTTTTACAAAAACTATTATAAAAAAGATAAAATGATTGATTCCAAGACTTTGTTGTTGAAACACAGCATTAGTCTCATTCTTAAAGATTTATTGTATCTATAATACCATAAAATAGTCTTGCAATGCATGGAAAGCTTTTGTCGCCCAAATCAAACAAAACATTTGGAAACTATAAATATTAAAAGTTCAAATGATTTTTTCTCTTAACTGATTTTTTATAGAAGCTCTTAACATAAAGAAAACAGTTTTATAACTCCCACAAACATATAATTAAATTAAAGATAATAGCATGGGACTTCACATGAAAACTGTACTTTAAAATATTTTTCAGAAAAACTTTTAATAATAGTAGTAGAGATGTATTACTTCATGATATTTGATGCAATAAACATGCGTATGAGTAGAGGGAATAAAGAATACGAGAAAAAATGGGGATGGCTAAATTTTTTGGAAAAAAAAAATGGCTGCATATTTGGTAAAACACACTGTCTAAAAATGTCCCTTCCAAAAATATCTGGTTCATCCTTAATTTACCAAAAACGCACCCCCAAAAACGGTTTTTCACTTGTAATTCGCGAATAATAAAAGATATCAAAAAAGGTCCGAAACAAAAGTTGCAGAGCGTGAAATTTTACGTAAAAATAACATCACTTTTTCGTGTTTGATAAATTTAAGATTGAAAAGCATGCAAAATTTGAAAACGGCGAGCGACCGATTGTAAGGGAGGTATATAGGGCCTGGATGTGGCTGCGATATTGGCGGTGCTCGGAGTTTTGCCGCTCGCTGCTGTTTTGTCATCAGAGCCCGTGTGGATGCCTTATGCCTCTCGATAGCCGTTTTTCAGTTTCTAGCGATTCCGACTGGCACATGTGTCGGAAAATTATTGATTTATTTCTCCCTATGTACTAAGTTAAGTATTTAGTTTCAATTTAAACATTTATTGCAATCAGTTGAATTATACGAAAATAACGTGTAAATTTGATAAATAAAATAATGAAATTTTTCTTATACTATTATTTTAATTATTTGGTTTTAAATACTGAAACTCAAGAATTGAATCCTGAAAATTCAAACATATTAGACTTTAGCGCTTATTCTGAAATATAGACCAATCAAATAAGTATATATGCAACAACCAATCAAAATAGTGTTACTGTGATGACAGAATTCATTCATCACTTTTATAAGAGAGGATTAATATTATGCATCAAATGCTCTTTCGGAGGTAATTGAATGTTTAAGAGTAATTTGTATCAATAACAATATTTATGTCAAGTATTTTTTTTCAGTATTAGTCTATGCATGCGGAACATTTCCTATTTTATATTATATTGCATTATGCATGTCCCTACGATATAACGTCTTTACAATAAGTACTTTATAGCCGCGGTGCGTCAATTTCAATTGCATGCTTCAAGCTGTCAACTTTATTTATACTTAAATAGAAAAATATGTTTAGCAAAAATCAACTAAAAATTCGTACTTAAAGTGTCAAATGAATAAAAGAATAATTTATCATATAAAAGCATTTAAAGAAATCTACTATTACAGTCAATTTTATATTTAATATAATATTGCTTCCTCCTAGAGGAAACTTTGTGATAGTAAACAAAATTTTCTTTGAGAAAACATGATGAAGATGTATTCGACATTTAGAACCAATATGCAATATATCCTATAATATTATCTGTATTATAGACAATGTCCGTATGAACGTGCACGCGAGCAAATCTTGGGATCCATATGGACTTTTTTTAAGTTCGTTTTTCTTTATATAGCAGTTGTTTGATTTTCGAATTTTCATTTTTTGAATACTTATAAGTTAATATTGCTTGTGTTTTTAATGGTCTAGAAACAAAATTAAATTTACTATAATTTACAAGAATCGTACTTATTGCTATGGTAAATCTTTAGTGTTTGATGAAAATTTTATTTTTTATATAATCTATTATAGGTGATCTCAAAACCCACAAGAATTGTAAGGATGAAAAAGAAATTATGAAATTAATCAAGAAATTCATCTCTATTTTAGTTATTTTTACATAATAGCAGTTTTATTGTGAATATCCATATTCCATATAAGAACTTTTGGCGTGACACAATTAATTCATGGCATTAAGAATTAACACAAGGAATCAATACATTAGTTTGAGGAAGTAACATGCCAATGAATTGACGTAGCAGTTTTTAAATGTTAAAATCGGTTTACTACTAAAAAAAATACTTTTCATATACAGAAATTAATTTTTCTTTTATTAAATTTATTCTTAACAGTACTTACAAAAATATTTTGAATAATGCAACTTTTTGCATCGAAATGTACATTTTTCTTTCAATTCGAGCGCCGTAATAAGTCTTTATTATTATATAACAATTTTGTTAACCGTTTAAGGTAGAATAGTTTTCTTAACAATAATAACACGTGGCTATCAATAATAGACACCATCGGTGTGGAACTCGTTGAGCAAAGCCTGCACTGTCACGTCATTCATTTCTCTCCAGGTTTTCATGAGAAAATCGTACTTATCGCTGTACTCATTGATTTGATATCGATCCAGCTCCATGATGCCGCAAATCGAGCCGAGATGCTGATCGACCTTCATCATAGCTTCGATTATGTCGAGAACTAAGTTCTGCTTTTCCATTTTCTGGGTATAGATTGACTTTCCCCGAATCAAAGTATCAAAAACCTTAGCGACGATCCTCAGTATGACTTCACTACCGAACTCGATAATTATGTGCTTCACAGTTTCGGCGAATCTAGTGCCGCATTCCTCTGGCGTCTTTGAGACGAGACTGTCTTTGTACATCTTCATTAGGATGTAGCAGTAGGGTATCTGAATAGGTTGTAGCGAAGTCGACATGAACTTCAACATCTCGTCGACGATTCTTAGCTTGAGTTCAATTTTGTTGTCATTGTCATTTAGTCTCCTATAGACATTTTCGAAGAATTGATGAAAGCTGCGGTTGGTTGGATACTGCCTAGCTTGTTTTTCTTCGGGTTTATCAAAGCTTTTCACTTCTTCTTTCAGTATAACAATCAAATTCTTCAGTCTCTCTTCAAGCTTACTATTGTCGGACATTATGTAAAGATTAATAATAAAGTTGATATTGTGCTCGAAAACAACTCGCTTGACGATGTCCATCAGCAGTTCTTCGGACAACCGATGCATGATGCTCTCATCTATGGAAGAGCTGAGTTGCGATACAAATTTTGTCTTCGACATTTTGTCCATCTTGTCTTCAGGTATCTCGTCAAGCTTTTTCAGCAGCTCTACTATGTACTCGACCACAAAGTTCTTGTCAACAACATTTATCTTATTCAGGCTCTCCAGAGCTGTTACGTCGTCACCAGTGAGGCCTTTAATGCACATTTTCACCATTTCCCAGCTCTCCTGGCTCGCCGAGTGCTGGAAGACCTCGAAAATCATCTGGACCAGCACCTCACGGATCGACGCGTTTTTCTCGGTGCTCCATATTTTGGTCAAAAACGTCCTGGACTCCGTTTTCGAGGCCACCTGGAACATCAATCTAATGCCAAGTTTCTTCACAGCGATGGCTTTGTTGTCCACGAGTTTGCCGGCGAACTCGAGGATGCGGTTAATGGGCAGGCGCTGTCCTATGTTTCTCAGCATCTGCGATGCGAGGGGCACGTAATCACCCTGGCAGAACTTGAGAAAAACGTCGAGCGCTACTGGTGGATTTGTACAGTTCATTGCTTTTATTAACGACGAGGTCATATCATACGCTTGCTTCGCTGTCTCATCCTCGAGATTAAGTGTCTTATCTTTCGGTAGGTACGACTGTACAATCTCGGTGAAAGCTTCACCTTCCAGTAATATACCCAAGATCAATATACTGCCCTTATCCTCGATCTGTTGGCGACATTGCTCGACGACTTCGATTGGTATTATCTCGTGCCATTTCAATGCTGTGACGAATCTCTTGGGAGACTTAGATCGACCGTGCAGCAGTGTTTTACATTCCTTGAGGTAAAGTTCCAACTTAGAATGAATCTTATGCGGGTTTTGCTTTAATATAATCAATGCATCGCTCGTTTCGCAGTCGTACAACAAATTTGGATCGTTATCAATGAGACTCTGATAGAACTCAGCATCATGTTTCTGCAGCATCTTCCGAAATTCCGTATACTTTGTCCGATATTTTCTCTTGGTCGCCTTGTCCTTGCTTCTTAGTATATCAGTTACGATCTTCACCAGCCAGTCGTAGTTCTTTATCGCGAATTTGGTATATTTCACTTCGTTACCCTCTGAATCCGTGGTTGTAGTCGAGCCCTTGCTGTATCTCTTTTTCGACTTCACTGTGTACATATTCTTCACGTTGAAGCTATGTATCGTCTGGATAAGATAAGAAACGAGGCTCAGCTTGTTTTCGAAGTTATCCCAGGTGCTGTGCGTGACAGGATACTTCTGCGGGAGTATTGCTAGGAAATTCTGCAAGCAATCACGTTCGAGTTCCATGCAGTCAATAATGAATTCCCACTTCATGTTGTGCTCCAAATAACATTCTAGCACGATACCGACGAGCTTCTCTAAGAAATTCCGGCTATCTTCGCCAGCGGCGTTGGTCTTGCACTGCTTCAGATAGAAGTGGAGCGCGTTTTTAAACAGTTTCGCGTAAACGAATTGCGGCGCGCTGAAGAGATCGCCACGTACGTAGGCTCGCTGAAGAATTTCCCTCAGTACTGTCCAGTGCTTGCGGGGCAAGGTCTTAAGGTCAAATGAGTTCATGAGTTTTTCGAAGAATTCGTGAAGAACAAATGGTTGTTCGTTCTTGTGTCGTGTGTTATAGTAGCAGAGCAGGTCGTACAGGTCATCCTCGCTGTCGTAAATCGCACACGATTCAATCATTTTCTTGATATAATGTATGCGCTTGTCTGAAGGTTTTGAGATCCGCTCCTTCAGCAGAGGCATGGCCTCCTTAGGTGGCAGCCAGTCCAGGTGATCATAATAATCAGGCGTATTGAGATAAGGTTCTATCATCTTACGACCGATCTTCTCCTTCTCGTCCGCACGCAGTAACTTGTGCAGCTTGAAACTGTCTATATCCTGAACCTCTAGCAGCTCCTTGTTGTAGTTTTTCCTATACTTCTCCCTTATAAGGCTTAGCTTTTTCTCCTCCGGATAATACTTGAGATAATCGAGCATTGTGTCGAGTACAAATTCGTACGCATTATCGGGAAAAAGATGTTCGTACATGGTCTCGAATTGCTGCGTGCTAAGCTTATTGGTAACCAATTTCAGCGGTAGGAGTTCAAGGAAGACCTTAGGCTTTTGGATCAACGCGTCCGCCGCATTTTTGAGGAAAAACTCGGCACGAGTGTTACCGAGGTTCGTGGAACGTCGCCAGGTGACGCTCTTGTTGTAGAGCTCGACGTACACGTGGGTGTGGTTTTTCACTAGTACCGGCAGAAAAGCTCGATAGTCTAATAACGAAATTGTATGTTGCTTCCGGTCCTCCTTATTCGTTTTATTCGAATCGTTGCCTAGTTGTAGGTAACGTATTACAAGGTTTGGATATCTGCGGTAGAGTACACCCAGTAGACGAGATGGTAGGTTGATTCTACGATTGAGAATAGCCTCAAAGATGTAGTCTTCGCTACAAGCTACGATTAGTGGCAGCGCCTGCTCGAGACCATACAAATCCGCAAAGCTACCAAAGAACTCATCAGCTTTCTTTGTTTCGGTGACCAGACAACTGGCAAGTGTCTTGATCAATTCGAGTCGGGTGCGCAGCGATACGTACGGCATAACATTCTCCACGAAGTAATCTACACGGATGAGGGTGTTTGAAGTTTTGAAGAACCATTTGGCACTCAACGCCTGTTTAATGACGGTCACATCATCTGACTTTAAGGCTTCGATGACAGCA
Source organism: Torymus sinensis (assembly GCA_030522985.1). Lineage (NCBI taxonomy): Eukaryota > Metazoa > Arthropoda > Insecta > Hymenoptera > Torymidae > Torymus > Torymus sinensis. The sequence continues at coordinate 9,938 of JAPYZP010002951.1, forward strand.
TCACTTTGTTGTAACTTGTTGCCGACGAGGATGCGCAGGTAGGGTTGCAGAGCCGGCTTCACACACTTTGACACGCCGGTTTTGATGAATTCATTCTTCACGCTCTCCTTCTCGACTATCTGTGTGGCTATCGAGTGCAGCTCCTTGTATTTGTCGCCTGGCGTTTGTCCGCTGACGTATTGGATCGCGCTGAGATATGGCGAGACCTCCATTATTCTTATTTAGCTGTTACAGTCCGCCTGAAACAAAATGCATGATTGATTAGAAGCGTCATTAGTAGTATAGGTTTAGCGCATAACTTCAGTTAGATCTATAGTCAAACTATATTCTTATTAAAAAACGGTATCGCGCAATTTATTAGATATTTGAAAGTTAACAATTCAATGAGACAAATAAATTATTTATTACTGGAAGTAAGATTTAGTTTTTGTGTAATTGAAGATTATAAAAAATATACCAGAAATTAGTTGACTCAGGTTTATCAACGTAAGGTATTTGACATAAAATGAAATATTAACGCAAATGCGTTCTATATTATAAGCGAGTTAAGTTCGCACTGTACGTATGTGATATTTCGCGAACGTTCTCGCGCATGCGCGTTTCCGCTATCGGTCCCCTCCCCACTGATTCTCGTGGCGTCTCGAACCAGTTGCGCGCGGACCGCCATCGGTTGATGTCGGGTCTCATATGTATAATCACGCATCTCACCTTTTGTCAATAAACGTTAAATAACTTTAACCATTGTCGTTCCATTGAATACCCTGCCGCCTGGCTCTCGCTAACAATTAATATCATAATATCATAATAAAATTATAATCACCAATCGCGTGATTTCTGATAAGGATTATTGCAAGAACTAACTGTGATGAGATGTAAAGAAAAAACCACTGCCAATTCATGGCAATTAGCTTCCTCAAACTACATAAAGTTATAGTGCTGTACCCTCTAAATTTTAATGAGCGAATATTCACTTATTTGAGTGTATAGGCGTGCACTTATTGCAATAAGTATACAACAATGTACTACTACTATAAACATTAAAAAAGAACTTTCAAAAATATGTTTCACGGTTTGCGGAGTGTCATATTGTTTCCTTGTCCAAATTTGCTAAGAAATGGCAATTTTAAAAGTAACATTAAATAATATTTCGAAAGATTTTAATGTGGGATAAAATTGATTACGTCATAAAATAATATTATGTTATATCATAAACCTTAATATAAAGGTTTTCAATTGATTTTAATATTTAATTAATGGTGTCTACTAATAGCGCAGTGAAAAACGACTTGTCCAGATTTGTATGTGCACAAATACAATACGTTCGTATCGGCGTTTCATCTCTCAAGTTAGGTTAGGTTATCTGCGCGCAAACGTTGTTTCATATCTGCGATAGCATTGACGACCTTTCGCAGTTTTCCCCGTATTGGAATTTGTTAATATTCAATGTAAGAAAAGATTAGAAATTGATTATAAATGTATTACAGTTAACAAAATAATTTCTTTTAGTAATGTTAATATTATATAGACACACTAATTTTGGGCACACAAACGTGTGTAATTTTTGAATTATTCGAGATATTTTTATTAGGCAATGCTTATTCTCATCTTTTCGGAAGATATTTTGCGGTCAAATTTTTCATTTCTTTTTCTTTTTTAATAGGGTAGATGTCGCTATTAGTGTGGGTTTAAGAAACTCTTGAGTTTTGTAGCATGATAATAGACTATTTAAGCTGTCTCAGAAATTCGAGACTGGTTTATATTGATAATAAAACTAATAACCTACATAAAACAATTTTTTGATAGAAAAATATTAATATTCACGACAGTTACAAGCAATATAAAAAAAAAATTTATGAATTTGTGTGCCTTAACAGACAACAAAGTATATTTTTGTGTACCCCGTATTAATGTGGGTGTACATTTTGTTGGGTACTCACACACACACACACGCACACTTCTCTCACTTTGTCTGACTTTTACAAAGCTTCCTCTTTGAGGAAGCAATAATGAGTAAGTACATAGACAAAAGCTTTATTTTACATAATTTTAGTTTTTTTTTTAATGTTATATCTCATAAAGGTACTATACAAACAAATTCATTGTTAAAATTTGCTACCCTGCTTACTCATATATAAATAATTCTATTTATTTGAATTTTTCCTTCACTAAATAAAAAATTAATTTATAATTTACTGACTTCTTATTAAGTAGTTCTTTTCGATACTAGTGTTACAGCCAGCGTTTTAATAAGTTTTTTTTTAGCTTTAAGTTATCCGTATAAAGATGTTGCGCATAATATTAGTAGTATATATATTTAATGAACCTTTCTTCGCCATAGCCTCTACTCGAACTATCTGCTCGATAGTTCTCATCACCTTATAACATAAAATATACACGTCAAA
>JAPYZP010002952.1:0-12338 GCA_030522985.1 Torymus sinensis
GCTCTTCTCGTTACTTTAATTAGGTGGCAGTTTATGACCTTAGGCGGCGATTTGGGGAAGCGTAAAAGCGCAAGCGCGCAGCCGCGCCGCTATAATAAGGATCAGCCCCTCCGGGGGCGACAGATCAAACGACGCTCGTGTCGCTTTTGCTTTAGCAGTTGTTGCGCGCGCTAGAGAGAGAACGAGAAACGCGCACCTGTCAGGTTAAAATATAATCGAGAAAATCAAAGGCGGGCGCGGCGCGCGCGAGCGCTGGGGCGAGAGATTTCGCCCCTCGTGCATGCGCGCATGGTATATTACTCGCGCGCGAGAGATAAGAGAAAAAGGTGTGCGGAGGGTGTACGCGTCGGTGTATATATGTAAAGGGAAAATGTTCTAAACCGACAGAGAGAGAAGCGAGAGAGAGAGTAATCTCACGCGCAGGGGATGATGATAGTGACGCGCGCCCGAGAGAACGGAGAGAGGTGTGTAAGTTCGAGAGTGGAGGTAAAAGTAAATAGAATGTTTATGGGAATTGCGCGTGTTGAGATTGTTCTTGGCTGGATTTTTGACACTTTCAGTATATTAAATGATAAAGAATATAGAACACTTGTGAAAGATCACGTTTTGTTTTAGATCAATTTGAAAATAGTTAAATAAAATGTTTTTATAAATAAAAAAAGAGATTCATTTATTTTGATTATAGTTTAAACCGTTTTGATAATAACAGAGCAACGCCGATGTTTAATTTAAAATATATAATAATAATATAAAATATCCTCTTTTTCATATACTGAAAAGTTTCGATAAAGTATTATTTTATACATTTGTCGTTTTACTTTGTACGTATAGGTATTTTATAAAATATTTTACAGCGTACAGAGTTGAGAGTAAATGATCTCTTTTCGATAATTTACAATTTTTAAAATGTTTAAAAAACGTTCACTTTTGCAAAGTTTTTTCATTCATTTCTACTTCCGTATATTTAATTATTCATTATTTATACATATAAAAATTCAATCCACGGCTCCCCTTTTATAACAAATTCAAACGTATAACATTTTTCATCGCCAATACATCGCGTCTCTTCCATCGCACGCACAAAAGAAATCGCGACAATTTAAAAGCCGGATCTCCCGTCAAGATAAACCCTGCGCGCGCACGCGCCGCCCGTCAATCCACCGACGCAGGTATATAGAACCCCGCGAGCGTGAAGCCGTTAGACAGTTTCATCACACCGAGTCCTAATATGTATATATATAACACGCACATCTACTCATCGCGTGCATTACGCAAAGTGACAGCTCGACTCACCGCGCTGGGGCGTTACCAGGGCGCGCGGGAAGCCTTCTACAACCTACGCGCCGCTGATGTATCTGTATCTATATCTCTCCGGGTTTGATTAAAAGGCGCACTCGTGCAGGTGTGTATATACACGTGCTGTACGCTGAGATTTGAACGCGCGGTGGAAAGCTACTAATGCACTGATGCAAATAACGAGAACGCGAATCATCGGGTGTGTGTGATTCCGAGAGGAGGTGGAGAGGATACGCGAGGAGTGCACGGACAAGGATAATTCTGCGATTTCAAGCTGGGTTTTGTGGGAGCGACTAAGGATGAGGTGGCTTTTTTGTGGGCATGCGTAAAAAGGTTCGGATATGTATACGTTTTGCTTTAATTTTTCGGTGAACTTGGTGAAGCACGTTATGATAATTGTTTTGCATAAATAATTTTTAAAAAGTATTAATTAAGGATATTACATTATTATACAGGATATTGCACTTTAACAAAATATATATGTCATGTTAAAAATGCAAATATTTTCATGTCGAACGCTTGCAAAGAAAATACACATAAATCTAAAAAACTTTTATAAAAGCGAAACTAACGAATTTCTTTTTCAAATTCTTCGTCATCAAAAAGTAATAAACCACAACCCACACAGACACGCATCGTTCTCCAATAAAATAATTCGAACCGCAACAGCCGATTCATCCATTAAGAATCGCGACCCGCGCCCACTATACACCAAACGAAAAATTCTTCCAAAACTATATTCCCTCCCTGTCAACAAAACAGAACAAAAAATCCACCCCACGCGTACACTACCCCCAAAACCTCCCAATCAAAAAACCCTCTCTGCACGCTCGCTCGCGCGGCAACAACTCCAATAATTCAGCGGCGCAAAAAGACGACGACGACTGCCTCCACAAAGGCATCCGAACATTCCGAATCGACGACTCGCTCTGCCTCGTCGATATATATAGGCGCATACGACTGCCGGCGGCGGCGGCGGCGGAGATGGAAAAAAAAAATCCGAAAAGAGAAGAATGCCACCGAGAGAAAAAGTGTGTATATACACATCGCACAGAAGACAGGGGAGGAAAGCGACGACTGCGTCCCTCCGGAAGGGGACGAGCGCGTTGATTGGTCGGTGAGAAGGTGAGAGCGGGGCGTGGCGTTGAGAGTCCCGCGACGTTCGCTTCCCCCTCCGCGCTCGATTCTTCCCCTCTTCGATGGAGGGGGTAGGTATGCAGCGCCACTGCTGCTGTCTGTTAGCAGGCGAATCAATCGCTTTGAGCGAGAACTGCGCCGATGTGGTTTTCCGAGAACGGAGGGTGAGATTTTTTTTCGAATCTTTTGTGATTTGAATATAATGATAATGGCGAGGGTTGTGGAGGAGATTGATATGTTAAACGGGTGTAATGGTGTTATGATGGTGATGCCGCTGCAAGGGTGATGCCTATACCGTTTGACTCATTTGGGCTTGATAAATTTGTGCACATTCGTTGTGGGTATAATGTTCGTCTTTTTCGTATACCTATTATTCTATTTTCTTCATTTTAGTTATATTTTTCCATTTTTTGCAAATATTTAGTAATATTTTTCATTTTATCTGGGTTTTAATCAGGTTGCGTTTTCATTATGAATAATTTTTATAATATTATGAGGAAATCGATGTAGAATGAAACTCTCGAACAAAATATGAGTCGTATGTGAGTAAGAACGATTTGTTATTTTTATAAAATCTGATAAATAAATATAATTAATATATTGAACATTCAGATCTTATCTTTGATAATATCCCTGCAATACGGTCTTGTTCGTTTTATTAACATCGACAAGACAATATAAATTTCTCTATTTTTAATTATTCATATATATTTACCATCATCAACAGATTCAAACAGAACAAAATAAAATTTATCACCGTTTCTAAGATAATTTTAATAGAACCAAGAGAGCCCATCTCTTTACATGAGACAGGAATCTTTACTATAAGCATTTCCATCCTCTACTCGAACCCCTTTTACTCACACCCGTGCTAACTTCTTTATATAATATGAATTTATTATTCACCGTCTCGCGCCAAAGTCTCGCGCTGTACTTACTTCGCGAACAAAACGTCCAACATCTATAATATAAAAGCGTCTCGCGCGTTCCCTCATTACAGCATTACAAAGCGCGCGGCAAAAAGAATCTTCGCAAAAAGATTCTTACAAAAATGTTGGCCTCTCCTCTCCATCCCCTCTCCTCCCACTCTCCCACTCTCGTTGCCTCCACCATACCTCTCCCCTCCTCTTCACTCTCACTCCCCACTCCGGGATCTCCTACCCCTTGCCGCAAGGGTGGAGAACGACTGCCCGCTTGCGTATCCGTGTTTAGCGATGGATAATCGCCTCTCGCATTAATGCCGCTCCGCTACTCTTCCCTCTCTCTCTCTCTCTCTCGCTCGCTCTGTCTCGTTTCCCGCTTTGATGTGATGCGCGCGAGCTTTGACCATCATCGCGCCATCGCGTTTGAGCGAACGGGGAAATTCCTCGTCGCTGCCGTGATGTGTATATGCGATGCGTATATTATACGCTATGTACAGCGCCGGATAATCGAAAGCGACGCGAGTTGGCGGAAGAGTATTCGAGCGATCTCGCCGGAGGCGATTTTTCGGGATATATTACAGAGGGAGAAAGATTGAGAGAAGAGGGTGACGGAAGATACGGGCGATGGGAGGTGTCGATGCGTGCGTAAGAGGAAAGATGATTGTTTCATTACAGAAGTGTGACGTGTATCCTAATGTGGAACGGGTGGGTATATTTATTTTACAGAATAATTTTTATCAGATAATCTGAAATCGTTTATTTTAAACATTTTTGTATTGATGTAAAGTGATAGTATAATGTGTAAGTATAGATGTTTTTTAAAGTAAAAATCGGAAACAATATTTTTTAAAGATTTGATTAATATAAGTAGTATATAAGAAATTAAAAGTATGTTGTTGATTTACGAGCAAAATTTGAATATTTCTGGAAAATCAGCTTCTGAAATGATTACAGGAATACTGTTTATATATTTATGAGGAATTCAGAGAATTATTTAAGCATGCAAAGTGCAAAATATTAGCTTTACGTTACTTGGTATTATATAAGATATTCATACATACCTACTTATTGTAGAGAAATTTATATACGTTTTAAAGATTTGTTGACAAATAAAAACCCCCTTTCCTATTCTGAATTCTTTTAATAATTCAAAGTTCTTTTTCAACATTCTTTTTATAATTTATAAATGAAATAAAATAATTAGATTAACTATAAAATGAATAAAATATTAATCGAATCTCCTTCTTACATTACAATCGCCTGAAATATTTAACCTTTACAAACGCTAAAACTACACTTTAAAAGCTATTCGCATTTCCACAATGAAAAGGAAACACACACTTACCTAAATCGACACAGTGTTGTAAAAATTATCGTAAAATCCATTTAAAAGCTTCCAAACACAAACACAGCTGAACTGCAGACCTCCCGAGTGTTTTTATCGACCGCAGCCGCGTGAGCCAAAGAAACTCGCTTTATTCGGGTATAATTCACTCGGTTCTTCGGGGCTTCAACCCCTAAAAAAGAAACTCACGCGGCGGCGGCGGCTTTCTTAAATCTTGGTTTTTACAATCTCTCGTAACAGCCGCGTAATAATTTTAGTAATCCCTCGGCAAACATCGCCCTCTCGAATATACGCCCTGCACTTGCCGACATTCGTTTCACCGTTTTGATGCTTATCTCTCACTTTAGGGATGTAAACATGATGGAGAACAAAAGGTACACCGATGAAAAAGTCTACCTGTGGATGTGAGTTTGAAACGCTTACCTGAGTCCTAATTTTCTAGATATTTTTTATTTTATTTCTGAATTAAATTTTAATTTTCCATCATAAAAAATCATAAAAAATGATGAATATTAATTATCAAAAAATCGATTTATTATTTCAAACATGGTTAGAGATTATGAAATATTGTCAATATATTGAGTCAAATGTAAAAAGAAATAAAAAACAAAATATCGAACAAAACTTACATAAGAATTGACAATTATTTCAGACTTTTGTAAAATCAAATCTCTCACTATTGCACAACCGAGCTCTATTTTACTGTAACACTGTAATCCATCCCGACCTTTACTGCACCCCATCTTAAAATCTTCAAAAATCATAACATCATTTTTTCCCGAATTTTTTTCTTTCATTCTCTTCCTTACATAACATGGCATTCCGTTTTTTTTTTAGACTATACATCTCAGTTCGCTCAGCCAAGCGGCGGCGCTCCGCGGCAAAGGGTACGAGTATAGATATCCACATTATCAACCTTCCCGTTCATTTACAAGTTTTTCCTTTTTGCCCCGTTGCGATTTTACGATATATAATGTAGGCACACGCTTATCCTTCATTCTCATAGCTATAACGACGTTGCGCAAACTTATATGTAGCGGCCGATGAGTTACAGCGGCGAACGCAAACAGTTGTAAAAGTTGCGGCGGCCTGCGCGCTCGGGGAGGGATTACGTTTGGTTTGCCGCTGCACTTGGCGCGCGCGAGCACAGAAGGTTTTATAAGGGGAATGGGATTGAGGCACTGTTGGAAGTTGTGGTGAGAAAATCGGAAGGAAATGAAAAGTGTTTTTCAATGTATGTTGAATTTAAATTGTGTGACATGTAGATATATTTTATAGAAACAAAATTATCCTTTGCTAATGAGGAGCCTATAACTTGTTCTCAACATCAATATATTCGTCTTTTGTAATTATAAAGGCTCATATGCAGACCATGTGTGATATAAATTCTAGCAAATTTTTATAAGAGCATCATCAATTACTAAAAACATATTAAATATAGTCTTAGAATGCACGGTTCGACGCGCGGTTATACGAATTTAATTAGGTACACAATTCGTGTATTATAGCTTTTAAAATATCTTTTCATTGCGAAGTTAAATTTGACTACATCAACCTATAAATATTCGACTATGTTATGTTCCGTTTTACAGTGGTGATTTTTTGCAAGGTTTCAATATTTAATACAACCTTTTTGTTTTTGAAAAAATATTAATAGGTATATGGATTTTTTTTTTAAATTAATTTTCACTTTGTGTTTGGATATTTTATTCCATTTTTTATATTTTCTGTTATTTTCGTTTTCATTTAGTGTTTTATTTTTTCCGAACTTCGTCACCTTTATTAAGGATTTCGTATGCTTTTCGAAATATTTTTATATAGGCTTTTGACAATTTTTTTATTTTTTTACATATTATGGATAAAATTTAATGAGGTTTTAACGTTTATCTTAAAAATAGTACTATAATTATACTATAGATATATCAACCTTTTATTTGGACTTTTACCATTTCAGTACAATAGCAGAATGCAACAATAATATATAAAACGCACTTAAGTATACGTAAAATATTAGTTCGTAACAACGACCATAACTCGCGTAATTCTTACGTCGGCGAAAATTCGATAACACGAGCTTATTAACGAACAAACATAATGTATTGGACCACACTTTCATTCTCACATCTCAACTTCATAAACGCATAATATATAACCGAGACAAAATTCACGGACGCGCGCGCGTGTACTTTTCGCAACGTGCAGTCGCACGTGATGCATCGCGCGTGTCAATGTGCACATAAGCGACAGCCCATTATCACAAAGGCGAGAGTGCATAATCGGCACAATCGACACTTGAACGATTTTTTGATATCGTTATGCGCTCCGGCGGGGGCGCGCGGGCGAATTGGATTATGATGCTGTCGACTCAGACGTCTATCTAAAGATAAGTACACGTGCGATGATCGGTGATGTCATTTCTGCGAACGTATTGACGCGATATACAAAATTTTTAGAAGTGATAAATGAGGAAGAAACAAACGGCGATTTGTTTGCGAGAGGAGGAGCATTAGATGACTTCGGAGTATTATATGTACGTACGGTAGCTCGAGGATAAGTATTATATATAGTTATTTTATAATTGTAGACTCGGTATAGTATATATAGACATGTACATCCGACTTTTAGTGGAAAGACTTCCGCCCCATTCAGAAAACGGTTTCCTCGCGCGCCAGGAGAGCAGATTAAACAGTTGAATTGCAGTCGGGATGTGGAGGAGAACGCAAAGGACCTTCGTATACTCGTCGTTGGCGCTATACTTTGGGGGCTGCAGTGGGTCCTCGAATAGAGCCGAAGCGGATGAGCCGTGCCGCAAGTTAATAGGCCTCGGACAATGGAGTCAAAATGGACGACGATGCTCACGAGGGTGGCAGTCGAGTCGGTCGTTTTAGGTACTCGTGGGTTTCCGTTTAATATTGGCCTTGTCTTTTCTTTTTGACATTTTTCTTCTTCGCTTTTTAACGTTTTTTTTCTTCGAGTTTTTGAGATGTATTTAAATTTCGAAATAATATTCCAATTAAATTTGTTATTACTTGCTAAAATAATTTATGTCGTGCGTTGTATTTTAAACAAAAACTTTATAAAGGCAAAATATGTGTATTTGCTAAAATTGTCATTTGTACGTGTAGTATTTATATATAAAGGTAAAAAAATTATTTTATTTACCTCGAAATGAATAAAGGCATATATTTCGCAATGTTGATCATGCAATTTAAAATAAATGCTATATTATAAAGGAAAATAAACTAAATTAAATTAAAAATGTTTATTTACTTTGTCATTAAAAACAATTTTAATTATTTCTATTTCTAAAGGAAGATATTATATAATTTATTAATTATTAATAATTTGACGAAAATAATACCCCTCTCAAAAGTAATCGCATATCCTGGATATCACACTTACCCTCGCGTTCAATCCAAACTCCAAAAATCTTCTTTTCTTCCTCCCCTTCCTATCCATTTTCCCCCTCTCAACCCTTTCCATCTCGAGCTATACACCTACACTCTCCTCCTCCTCTCTCTCTCGTTCTCTCTTGCTTTATATTTCGCCGGGCGGATAATTGAGCCGTCAGCGGCATGCGATCCTCGAGCAGCACGAGGGAGGTGTTCTCGCATTACACGTCTTTTGTGCGCCAGCGATATGGCGCGCGCTCGATATAGCGATAAGATGGAGAGCGCGTGAGACACGGCTCTTATTAACGAGCTTCCCCGCGATCTTCCACGATTACACTCGAGGTGACTGGTCTTATGCTTGAAAGTCTGTTTCTGATGAAAGGTAATTTCGTCGCGGCTCTTTTGCGTTGCTTTTTTTTATGTAAATTTATCTAATTTTTTTCGGTATGAACTTGAAAGGTAATTTATATTATTTGAATTTAATATTTTCATCATATCAGTTCACAAATTTGATCAAATAATTACTGTTTTCGTAACATGGGCGTAGAATGGAGTATTACGCACCAAGTGGTGATCGACTTGCACGAGGGCTTTTTTACTCGTCTTTTTGTGGGTTTAAAATAAAATTTTACGCCTTATCACAACGTGGGCATCAAATTTAACTTTACGCCTCAGGTAGGAAAAGTACTATTTGAACCTTCTGCCATAACATGCTGTTATCTTGTTATCTTCAATATTATATAATGAAATCAAAATTTTATTCTATTTGTGCAAAACAAAATTGTTTTGGGTCACGTGTCCAACTCAAGGAATGCGTTTATGTCCGAATGCGTAATGGAATTATTCAAACCGATCTTTTATTCTACCATGTAATTTTTATTTAAAAATTGCTTTTATCTCCGAAAATCAAATTACAACATACAATAACATAAAATGTAAAACTTCTTCCTATTAGCGTTATGAATTCATGGCCCAACATGTAACTCCCTTAACAATTACGCCCTTAACTCAACACATCCAGTCTTGTAATACCGAAATCTTCGGCAATCACGGTCATCTCCTTACTTGCAGCTTAGCACGCCATCCTATCCTCACGCTTCTCACCCTCTCTCTCTCTTTCCCTCTCGGGAGAGGCCAGTACGCCGGACGGCTTCTCCGTGCAGCCAGCCCCTATTGTCCCGACACCTGCGCCGCGTGTATAGCTTATCCCCTGAGCCGGCCACTGGCCAAACTGCGCAAACTATCGCGTTGCGCGAGAAGCTCCTGATGGCGTGCCTCTGCGCCACGAGAGTCGCTCGCTTACTCGGCCCGTTAATCTTGTTGATGTCCCTTGTGGGATCTTACGTGATAATATGGGATGGTGAAAGGAATAGATTGATTTTTGTAATCGCACTTGTGATAATAATTCAAATAGTTTGAGTGTTTTGGGAGAGTTTTATATTAAGAACAATATTTTATTATAGCCTGGTTCTTGATACAGGACTAAAAATAATTAAAGCAATATAAATAATGAGCAAGTGAAACTTCTTGATCAATAAATTATTATCATTTATCAAAATTGTTAGTATAGTCTGTTGAAACAGTGCCAATAAATTTAATTTACAAAACGATTAAATCAATCGGAACACACAACTGTTCATAACATGTAGACTAAATAATAATCTTCTTTATTCTTCATGACCAGTCGGCGATTCGAACATTCTAATTACATGCATTCATTAAAAAAGTCATGAGTAAATAAAGTAATTCGGAGTAAAAAAATGAGATATTTTGCTGCAAATACGAAGTGAACGTTCGCCTTTTCCGATACCCACCCGTTCATAATGCTCTACTTGATTCACAGCAAATGGTGGCTCATCATTTTGCGACACCCTCTGCACGTTTTTCTAACATTTGTATAATAGCCGCAGCTATACGCTGTCTAGTCTGCAGTCAATTGTACATATACTCTTTAGCGAAATTAAAAAGTTCTATTGCATTAAAAAAATGTTATGATATCGAAGCACCGACATACCAATATTATACTAACGTTAATATGAGTTGGCATCTTTCTTACCGAAATAACGAGTTGGTACTATTCTTACCGAAATAACGAGTTGGCACTTTTCTTACCGAAATAAAGAGTTGGTGCTATTCTTACTGAAATAACGAGTTGGCACTTTTCTTACCGAAATAACGAGTTGGCGTCTTTTTCCTCTCAGCCGACGATATGTAGTTATTGAATTAAAACCATGTTTTCTGTAGTGCTATAAACATCAGTAATAATGTGATAGTGCCTATTAAATTGGCGTTACTAAATAATTATGGATAAATTAGCAATTTCAAAATTTTTATTTTGTACAAATTTTATGTTACATACGCATAACAATAAATTAAAATTAGTAATTGTCGTGTCAAATCTTTGCAAAAAAGAAAAAACAAGTATTCTAGTATACTCAATTATATACATTATGTATAATAAAAATATATAATCGAAAGGTAAATGCCAGAAAGTCAATATAATTTGTTTTTGGTATTTTTTAATACTTTCAACGTAAATAAGTTTCACTGAAATGCTTTTATCGAATATACTTTTATCGAATTCGTCTAGAAAAAAATCAAGAATCACAGCACTCGAGACCTTATTTTTTCAAAATGAGCAATATAATTTCTAAAACGGAATTCGCAATTTTTCCAAATCATCTATTTCACCAGTGTTAAATGGAGGTTCGCTATTTTGTGCCAGCCAAACGTCACCAGACTTTCCTCTCTTTATGATTTCTACGATAGCTGAAGCCACGTTATCTGGCCTATAAAAATAATTGAAACAGTGAAATTGTGTATTTTCTTAAAAACACAAGATATTTTTCAAAAAAATAAATTTTAATTTGAAATATATCTGTAATTAATTACATCAATAAAAAAGAAAGTATTCAACTTTTTGAATTGACTTGTTTACTTAAAAGTATAATGTCAATAACACGAAGTATATTTTTAAAGACTGATAGATGTATGAATGAGCAATTACATTATCAACGTATTATTAAAAGTGAATAATACGTTGATAATAAGAGATATAATACGTTGATAATAATACGTTAATAATAAGAGATATAAAATAAATGAAATAATATACAAAAGTTTCCTTTTCGATAAGCTGAAATAGTCTATAAATTTATTTCTTGACTTAATTTTGCCTTTTCTACTGTTAGATATCATGTAATATACTGAATCATCGCCCAGAAATTAAAAAAGATTTTGTATCGTACTTATTATTGTTAAAAAATATTTGGAACTCTTTTCACCCACCTTCTCCTCGGAAAGATCGTATATAAAATTTTAAAGAAAAAAATAATAAACCCATGATAAACGAGCTCCCTTCTGCTTTATTCGAAAGTAACACATAAATATATCCTGCAAGATGTATCAAAAACAAAATTTTTATGATTTTAGTTTATAGAAATTTTGTATATGCCCTCATATATTTATCATACAATAAATGTGTAAGCTTAATAAACTTGTTTACGTACTCTTGAGCAGAGAAAGTTTGCATAGCCTCTGCAAGGTGCTTAGGGTGCACGAATGTAAGAGATCCTTTCTGTAGATGTTCCAATTCGACCATGTTAGTGTTGGTCATTCCTGGACATATTGCAACAATTCGAACTCCCAGTACCTCATTATGTTCCTAAAAAAAATATTACAAATATAGAATAATTCAATAATAATTTATTTTATTAATCCATTATTTCTGTGAAATCTATAACTAACAAAATTACGTTTATTTTTGGTTTGTTACCTTCATTGATCTGACAAAAGAAACAACAGCGTGTTTTGTAGCGTTATATACAGGGAATGCTGGATTGTCTATCAATCCAAGGAATGAAGCAATGTTGACTACCACACCACCTTTGTGATTTTTGTGTTTTCCCATATTGTCGATTGCAATCATAGTGCCATGTATTACAGCTCTCTGAAAATATGTTTAATAATTACTTACAATGTTAATATCATATTTTTATGAAAATGGCAGTGAATTATCAAATGAAACCATACTTTATGATCATTTCTTTAATACTTACTATATTAACGTCGATGGTTAAATCTACATCTTGATCATTAGCGACTCCAGCATTGTTGACGAGGATGTCAACATATTTTTTTTGTTCTATGACTTTTTCGTAGCACGCTTCAAACATACGTAAACACAATTAGATTTAAAGTACTGTTTTATTGTCTGCATCATAGTCATTGCCATTTACCTTTAAA
>JAPYZP010002953.1:0-19253 GCA_030522985.1 Torymus sinensis
CCCGGGCGTGCGCTCGTTAATGATTGTTTTTTACGACCTTTGACTTTAAGCTTAGGCGCGAGTGAGCGTTACGGTATTGATTTTGGACGGCTTGGTGCGATGGACGTTGGGCAAGCTTTTCCGGTGATGTATTGCCGGAGGTGGTGTGCAATAGTTTTGTTTGAAGTTCTCGTTGTTGCTTCGACATTTGTTGTTGTTAAAGATTTTGTAGCATCGGTATAACCAATTTTGTTCTCTTCTCTTCTCTCTTTGATCAAAATGTCATCCTTTTCCCATAATACTCACTGCACTAATTTTCAACTACTGCTGAAACAGAACATCCCAGCAGACGCATAAAAGAAAGCGCAGGCATGGACGGGAGAATCGAAATATCAAATTTAGATGTCACCTAAAGATCGCGGCGCCTCGAAATCGAAAAGTGATTTTCCGGGACGGTATCGTGGCTCGGCAAGCGATAAAAGTAACCGTTATGGCTAACGCCGATATGGTCGTTACGAAGATATTCGGCGCGTCGGCGGCGGCAGTGTCGTCTTCGCGTTGCTGCTGCTGCTGCTGCGGCGGCGCTGATTGAAAAGTCGATCGGGGGCTCGTGAGTTTCCGGTATTACGGAATAATTGTTATTTTTTATAGCTGGCAGTTCAGAGCTAAGGTTTCGGAAGACGAGTTTTCAAATCTTCTTAAAGTGAAGTTCAAAAATTGAAGTTATAATCTTCGATCTAACGTCATTTACGTTATCAGCTGTAATGTTGAAGTAACGACTGGCTGTTCACATTACTTGGTGCCGTTATCTTTTCTTCGTCTTTTCGGTAACCTCTTCTGTTTCATTTTCAATCAGCGTTATCTTTAGAGTGTGGCCGTAACAAGTGAAAGTCAGACAGTCGAAATCAAACTCTTTATTAGATTAAAAAAAAGCCTCGTGACACGACAATAATAAAGGGAAATTTTGGTCTCCCTCAATAATCAAGGAAAAAACATCCATTCATCAATCACACACTTGTACATAAACAGACGCGCGTATATCCCCAACGGTAAATAACCGTGGCGATACAGATCGGGCGAGGTCGCGCGGGCAAACAAAAGTCATCCGAGCGCAAAAACCTCAATGCCGCGCGCTCACGCTGCACTTTGATTAATTAACAATTAATTCTATCGACTAATCATACGTCGGCGGGTGGCACTGCACTCTCACACACCCCCTCTCTCTCTCTCTTTTTCTGCAAACCGTCGCGTCACGCGAAGAGTGGCGGGATGCATCAATCCATTATCCGGCCTCGGAGTTTTTGCTGCGACGCTTCTTTTTCTGCTATGGTTCTTCGCTTCTGCGCGCGGTTCAGTAGTTTGACTGATTGTGAAGTATCGGTATTGGATGCTAGGAGACTAAAGCGTTTTTGCGTTCGTTAGCGTAGCTGATGGCTGCATTAAGCGCGACAGCGTAAAGTGCATTAGTGAGGTTTTTAGGTTTAGGTAGGAAGATGCAGTGAAGTTAGCTAGAGTCGTTGAATTTAGAAATTCAATCAGATTGATACAGTTTTAGATAAGGCAAAGGCTGTTCGAAGTTGAGTAAGCTAATAAACGTATATAAATTTCGCATCTTCTATCGAAAGACACTGCGTGAAACGGTAATCACAGAAAAAAGTATGCAAGAAGGCAGCTCAATATTCGTAAACACGCATATACACGCGCACACTTGCACCAGTATCCACTTATCTCACTTTTCCGATATCGACGCGTTCCACCCTGGGATTACCGCCGTCTCTCGCGCGCCCGAAACACGCGCGCGCCTCTTTATACCTCTTTCTCCTGTCGGCGTCGACTGCTTCTCTCCACTTAATCGTAATTAAACACCGCGCGGCAATTAATCAGAACCCGGCCGGATTCGTCCCGGCGACGAGACTCGGTCGTCGGCTGCGCGTGAGTTTATCCCCCGCGCCGCCACTTCTCTCTCTCCCTCTCTCTCTCCTCTCTCTGTCTCGCCTTCCGCCGTCGTTCGAGCGCGACGACGACGACGACGACTACGATCCCTCTTCGTGCTATTTGTTCTGTGAATTTTTTTTTTCGTTTTTCGGAGGTAGCGGGTGGGGGATTTGGTTAGGCTACGTTTTGGGCTGATGAAAAAAAGACTGGAAATTCGTGGTGTGCGTGATTGAGTAAAGTTAATAAAAATGGAGTAATAGTTATGAGAATTTTTTTTTGTATTCATCGATTCTCGTCAAGATTGTTAATCTTTTATTTTGGTTTTAGTTGGAAAATGCAATCATGGTTGCTCTAATAAGAGGCCATTTTATGATGTTTTAATAAAGATATACGATGATAAAATTTTATTGCTCAGTTACACGTAAAATATAAATAAGGTAAGGAAAATTTCAAATTTATGCGCTGTAAAATAATAACTAAAAATCTGAATCTTTGATATAAAGTTTTAAAGTGCATAAAATTAGCTTTCATAGTATTAAAGCCACTTAAGCCTGCGCTATTAAAGCGTTTACTAAACTATTAAACGTATTATTCGACTAGCTTACGCGAAATTCAGCGCTGCTAAGTATGTTAAGATTTTAGGTCAACAAAGTACTTTGTATTAATTTCGATATCAAAGTTCCCCGGGGGTTCTATCTCGGAACCTTGCTCATAGCTTGTAAACGTTATTTTATTTTCATCAAAATTATTGATCATGCTTCATTACTCAATCATTACTTAATGCAAAAGTCTGTTAGAGAGCTCTAATTTCGCGTAAAAATTCCAATCTTGCTTTTAATGACCCATTTTCTCGCTTCATTGGCTTCTGAAAAAACTTTTACGCCTCTCTCCGTTATTCAACCCTCCCTTAATTCCGTATTGAAAGGACCAAGTATTCGGATTCTTCTTCCGGAGTTATTACCGGACCCTACAGTGGCGCTTCTATCAAATTACGGCTTTGTCTCATTTGTTCCCTGAAATTAGATGACTTCGGATGATTGTTACCTGAAAAAGAATGAATGGAGTATCAAGTTTGATTAACGGAAATTTCAAGCGGCAAACTTCACATCTTGCAGGGTCTTCAATGACCTAGTGACTTTTTTATCTCTTAAAGTATTATGAGCGGTGTAAGTTGTGCGTGAAACTATACCGTAGATTTTGAAGCAACCTATTCCAATTTATGTGCATATTTTATCTCCACCTCATCCTTCAAAATCCGTTTTCCTCTTCTTTTTAACGATTTAAATTCAACTAATGGAAAATCAACAATTCAACTTGTATTTCCATAGCTCCAATAAGCAAGCAAGCAAGCTTCTTTCAACGAACGAATTTTCCCTAGCGAGAATCCCTACGACTGTACAGCTACTCCTCAAAATACCAACATCTCTCCCGTTCGCTTAGCGTGTTTCTCTAGTCGGCTGGCTTTCCAATTGGGATTCCAGGATTACAGCCCGCCGGCTGACGCTGTACGTCAGTCGTGTTGCCGAGTGAGCGAGAGAGAGAGAGAAATAGAGGCGAATTAGAATGGATCATGCGTCGCTCTCGTGGCATTTCCCCGGCGCGATTGGAAAATCGAAGCGAGTCATCGAAGGGATGGGTATACATAGAGCAAGAGGTGATGTACCGGTTCCGTGTCATCTCGTTTTTTTTTTGGTTTGTTGTAGATTGCAATGGGTGTATTGTTTTTGTAATGAGATGGTGATTGGGATAGGTGGATGGATGTTTTATGAATTAATTTGTGTGAACAAACTCTGTATTAATGAAATTAAATATAAAAACTTGATATTTTTAATAAATCTGTATTGTGCACTCAGTGTTTAGGCTAATGTTTTTCTCTGTAATATAGACCGTTGTTGCCACCTCCATAAATTCCTTGTCCGTAAATATTATTTTTGAATTTCCAAACTCTTTTATTACAATCAACTAAAAAGTAAATAAGGTTTGTTTATCAGTAAGTTTCAAAAGCGATCAATTTTCCGAGCTTGGGAAAAATACACCGCGCGGTATAAAAATTCGCGACTAGTAACACCGGTAATATAGAGCGCATACAGAATGAACAGCACACCACGGGCAATTTAAAAATAAATGAAAATCCCGCCGAAATCGATTAACCAAATTTCCGCGCACGCGTGTCGTAAAAAGCTATGCTAATTTCGCGCAAACAAACAGGGCGGGAGCGGCGCTCCGACAACGTCCGACAGAGCCAAAATCCCTCTCCGTCTCTGCCCCGGGGCTCGCAAAAAAAATTTTCCATTTCCAAATCGATTTCCCATTAATATTCCCTTTCACGTGCCTCGCGCTTGCGCGTCGGGGCAAATTTGATTATTCCCGGCATGTACGCGCGCGCGCGGACGCTCTGCTCGCGTACATACACATGTGTGATGGCTGTGTGTATATATGTACGTACGTCGAGGCCCATGATTGACCGACGTCGCATGCGACACGCGAGTCCTTTGTGCGCCCGGAGTTTATTCAAGATCGCGGCTGGACGTGTATACTTACCTCTCTCCGTGTTGTTTTATCCCTCCTGCCACACGTGTCTGTCATTGTGTGCGTGTCTGTGACTCTCTGTGTGTGTGTGTTCTTTTTTATTCTGCGCCAGACAAAAGGATTTAAAAAGTGTAATTCGTGCGGGTGAGTTACGCAAGAGCGACGATGGCGGCGGTGGTGGTGGCGGTGGCTGCACTAGTGGTAACTAAGAATGCGAATTAACGTCGGCGATTGCCTTGTTTACGCGGCTAAAGAGAGAAAATATCGATTACTCGGCTAGATAAAGTAATTGCGTTAATTGCTCCGCAAGCGGTGACTAATTCGGAACGAGGTGTGTGCGCGCGCGCGTCTACGTGTTTGTGTGTTGCAGCGGGAGTAATGAAAAGACGCGGACGCGTGGCGATACGCTCTGCAAGGATTGCATAATGCCTCGGTGGCGGTGATCGTGCGGTGGACTGAGAGAATATGTATATGCGGATTAGAGCATGGCTTTTTTTTCTCATTTCAAAGGAGAAGGGATATACGCTTTATTATTATCATCTCATTATGTAATGGCTATCGGAAGGTTGGATTAATTGGGTCTTGAATGAGAATCTATTCCAATGAATATCTCTTTCGCGTGGTTCTATAATTGTGCGTATCTTTTCAGTCCGGTGTGTATTCTTTCAGAGTTGGTTGAAGGAAAATAATGTTAGTATTTTCAACGTTCTTTATACTTCTACCTTGTTTATAGTTTTAAGTATTTTGTCGTTAGTTGAATCAATACATCAATCTCAATTACAAAGATATTTTCGCACTTTGATCTCAGAAGATTAACTTATATAATAGAGGATTAGATTTCCTGGGATTTAATTATAGTTTAGACCAGCTAATTACTGTACTTTTTCGTAATATTAGAATTGCGTTTCTGAATGATTGTTTACTTACCTTTTATCTTTATAAAGTTTAATTTAAAAATGCTATGCATTTTATTTACATATTTAATCATGATTCTGAAAAATTTATTTCCAGAGTCCTCTAAGTATTCAGAACACCAAGTTTATTCCGTTCACCCACGAAGATTCAAACCCAGCCTTTTCTCTGTCCCAATAATAATTCTGATTCCTCCCCATTCTCTTCTACTAACAAAGCTCCAAAGAAGCCTCTTTACCTACCAACAAAGCTGTCCTCCACCCTCGCCCAAAACTCGTCCGAAATAAGTGCGACGCGCGCGCTAAAACTGGCGTTATTCTTAACAGCTCACCTTCTTCTTCAGCAGCATATTCCGGTTCACTTGCCGTTCCTCGCGTGCAGTACGCAAAGAAAAGCTTGAGTACGAGAGCGAGAGAGAGAGAGAGAGAGAGAGAAACTCTCTTGCCGTAGAATTCGGGGCGCGAGAGCACGTATGCCGGAAACGGGAAAAGTTGCTGCGCGCTTTTTCGAATGAACTCTCGGGGGCTGCTGCTGTTGCCGTGTCGCGCCTTTCTTACCCGACCCTTTTACCGAAGGCGTCGCCTTTATTGCCCTTTATTGCACTTGTTTGGCTTTCTCCGCGCTTTTATTAATGGGACACGTCGCGGGGATTTCTGCGGGAGGGAAAAGTGGAGGCTGGTCGATGAGACTGCCTGTCTGGCTGTGGGGCTGCTGTCGTCGTTTTGGCCGAGAAAGAATTTTAAGTAGGAAGATTATGGTAATGGGACTGGTATTGTCGAGGTGTGGCGGCTGGATTTTTTGAAGATTGGTAGGTTGCTTGATGCAGGAATATAGCTACTTTAATGTTCCAAAATTCTTTGTATCCTTATGGAATTACATGAAAAGTGTTTTCTTTTTACGTTGTTTAATATACAACCATTTGTCCAATGTCTTATAGGGGAAGAATCAATACAAAAAATCTCTTATTATTTCTTTCAATCTTACTTCCATTTCGTATTCTTGCCTATTTCCGAAAATATTCATAGTATCATACAGCCACCATCCTTCTCAGATCCTCATGATCTGATCATTAACTTATAAATCATTCCCACCCTCGTAGCGCATCTTCCTCAAAACTCCTCTTCTAGCTCCATTCAATTTAGTCCCTCATCACCTGTCACCTCCCGCGCTTTTCCTATCTAAACAATGTCGTCCATACCTATACTGTCATCCTTACCACGCGGAAGCGAAAGTAAACCAGTCTCCCCTTTTTCTGGCAGAGGTCAGAGGCCGGTTTATAAACGAAGTTAGCCTTGCCCCGTTGTTTCAGATTACGCTATATACCCCGCGTGTGTATATATACCGCGTCCTAATGAAGCCACGCCAGCGGCAGCGCCTTTGTCGCTCGCTGCTTTCCGTCTCGGTCCGCCTCTCATTTTCTTCCCGCCTCTCATCCCGGAGAGCGAAGGGCAGGGCTAGACATAGTTTAATTAAGCGAGGGCTACCCGTGTGTATTCGAGAGAGAAAGAGAGAGAGCCCGGCTCGCTTCATTTCTAATTCTCTCGCGCTGCTGCTGTCATTTTCGCTGGATGGCTGAACGGAGTTTCGCGCTCGCGTACGTGTGGGCGTGTGGGAATTTTTCGGAATGGGGAATGGTGGCAAGAGGGGAGAGGGAGGCGAGACGGAAACGTATTTGCTCGGTGAGAATTTAGTGGGGAAGGCTAGGGAGTGTACGTGTGGCGGTTAGGAGGTTAGGGTATTAAAGTTGAATTACTTTCTTGACGCTAAACCGTGACAAAAGACACTTACGTTGTATTTAGGTTCGTGGTCTTGGTATACGTTTTCGCTAGTCGATTAGATTTAATTACTGCCAAAGCTGTTGTTGAGAATTAAGAACAAAATTTCCATCTCATAAATATTTTTGAATTATCCAGTTGGAAATTGATTCTTTGACAATCTTCATTATCCATTAATCAGTGAAGTAGCTACTCAGAGTCACATCCTCGGCCATCTCTAAAAAAGTATTCCTAATCTCTTAACACCAAAAACCCACACTCGCAATTCATTAACATCCCAGTGCGCCAATCGTCCAAACTACGAGCCAGCAAATTACCACACCGCACCTCCGCCCGCTTCCCCTTTGCTACACATACACGGCACACGTACACATACAAGCTCGCGTCATCATCGACCCGTGACTCGTCTGGCGTGCACGCGCGGATCGTGGGCACAGGATGTCTGTTACCGCTTCTCTCTCTCTCTCTCTCTCTCTTGCTCTCTCTCTCGCTTTTGTTTGCGTCGTAGTCAGCTCTCTTTCTCTATTTCCGTCCCTCCGGCGAGCTGCGCCTTTTTTCTCCCTTTTTGCGCGCCTCGCCTTTGCCTTGCCCTTGCGCTAAGTGTCCCTGACGACGGTGTGACATTAGCGACGACGAGTCTTAGCGTTTTATTTCGCGCGCACGCGCCCGCGCGCGCAAGCTTCTATTTCTGAATGAATTAGAGTGAATGGCTCGGCTGTGTGCCGAGCGGTAACGAGTGCGTGAGGAGGAGGAAGAGAGAGAGAGAGAGGGTTTAGCGACTAAAGAGGCTGCCGCTGTCGCTAAATTGATGCGCTGAATGTGGATGCGTTTCTGTTTTTGTTTTTGGGTAATTGTCGAGTTAATGAGGGCAGAGTATTCAGGGTTTCTTTTTTTTTCGTAATTATGAGCAGAGTAATGAGGATTATAATAACATAATTATGAATTTTATTTGACTGGGTAGTAGTCTTCTGTATAGTTAACGATGTCATAGAATTTTTGAGAAATTTTAATTAATCCACAACGCTGTTGGAAATTTATATTATTCATTGGACGCGTAAAATATTGTATTCAAGAATTTCCACGGCCGATCTGAATAACCAAAAATAACTTCAATTTCATGTTTACGTATTGCTATCAGCAGACACAAACCCTTTCATACTACACACGGTGATAAATAGAAAACCATTCCAACCAATTCACCCCATTCATCTTTACTTCACTCCCACTCCCGTCGCCAGGAAACCTCCTTCCCCGATCCTCCTTCTTGGCGAAACTTCACCGGAATCTCCCACACTTCCGGCCACTGCAAAATCGCTCCGAACTCTCTCTCACTCTCTCTCTCTCCACACCCGCTGACCATCAGACCTCGCACAAAAGCGTTCGTCAACGCCGCGCGAAACTTTATACGCTCTACCTTCTCATCCCCTCCCCTTACTGCAAAACACAATCGACGTCACGATATTTTCATTCGAAAATCTGGGTCAGAAGTTCCCGCGGAGCGCTCGACGGGTAAGTAGATTTGCGGCGACGTGACGATCGTGACGTCAGAGACGCGATCGTCGCTCCGACGGCGGTCGCTTAGCTCGAGAGGATCTTTTTCTACTTTTTTCTTTTTTTTTAAACAAAAAAAAAAGGTCCACTTGCGGATTCAACGGGACGCGGCGATTATGGAAAAGAGCGAGCGGGTGTTTTCCGGGATTTCAAGGGGTGTAATGTGTTTGGGTGCTAGTCTGAGCTCCGAGCGGTTAATGTATTCGCGGCGGGAGATGGAATTTTCTGAAAATATTCGTAGGTCGGAGAACTTGAAAGATGATGGAAAACACTTCAACAATTGTATTTATACAATCGGAAGTAAGTCTTAACAAGGCACAGCGCGAAAACACGTAACACCAGAGATCCCCCTCAATCAACGGCTAGAAACCAACCTCCCATCATGCGCCGCGCGAAATTCCCTAAACCCCGTAATAAAGACACAACCTCGCTACAGCAGTATAGCAGCAGCAGCTCTCCGCGCTCGCGTTCTTCATTTTTCCGGCGTATAAATCCGACGGGGCGCGCGTGCGAGCTCGTCGTTAGCATGCGAGATAGCGCTCTCTCTCTCTGTCTCTCGCGCGAGCGCGAGCTCCCGTATATTATTGCGGACGAAACGAAGAGCCGAGGGAGAGGGAGAGAGAGAGGCACGTACGGGAGCTCGCGCGGCACGCTTGTGAGTGTGGCACTCGTGGATCGCGCGTGTATGTGCATGTGCGGCCCGAATATTTACGCGTGTGTATCGGTGGCGCAATGCAGGGCGAGGAGTACGCGTATTTTTGCATTTATGTTCGTTTATATTTACGTGGATTTTTAAATTTATCCACGGTGGGTCACTCCGCGTGTGATATGTGCGTAAATTCGTACGCGACTAAGCATAATTTTCTGCACGGGAGGATCTCTCTCGTGTGTTTGCTCGTTGTATTGCATTTATAATGCACTTTTGCACAAGCCGACCGGTTCGCGCCCTGGAAATTTGCATGATTTTCGCGCAAATATATAGGTATAAATGTGCGGGAGCGCTAACGCGAGCTCGCGCACACGCGGTGGTTTAGTAGATAAGTAAACGGTGACGGGATTGTCATGCGCGCGCACACACACACACTCGCATCTGCGTGTCGGCAATCTCACCTCGATCGATGCGGATCACGAGAGTGCGAAGGTTGCGCGAGGGTAATCGGACATGTGACGGGTTTTTTCTTCTCGTTGCAGAAGGTTTTATAGGTATAATGGAAAGAGTGACGGTGTGACAGAATTGTAATGGATGTTGGTGTCAGTTTGTAATGGAAAGTTACGCTACATAGTAATAGATCAACGAGGTGGACGTTAAAATTGCAATGGATTTTCTGGCGTCTCAATCGTCTCTGATTTAAAATCTATAAGCCGAACTCTGGAAATTTGCATTGTATAACAGGCGAGTAAATCACGGTAAAACCGCGCACGCAAATTTCGAGAGGTCGAATCTTCCAGCCCTCGAACTGGTAGGCATTTAAAAGCGGTGGCCCACGGGCTATTCTCAAACGGCGAGCAAAACACAATGAAAATAATTGCACGACGAGTTATCTGTCCCCTCCCCTCCCCCTCTATAAATCATCGCGTTATTAATATTCAAAACAAAAGGGGCCAGCCCCCATTCGCCGGAACAGCGACGGGGTCCTCCTTATTATCCCGGACTCTATTTAAAAACCCGTAAAAACAATCGCCGCGCGTGCAGTGCACACGCGCTAATTAAATCGACTCCGCGAGAGAGCGCCGCCGTGGCCAAAAGTTAACGAGTGCTCGTAAAACCGCGCGTGATTTATCGTGACGAACTCTGACTCGGCGAGGTGAGTCGAGCGCGACTACTACCGGTTATAAAGGATGTCCGAAAGTCCATCTTTTTTGTGACGGCGATGGGGGAAGGCAGGGATGCGAGAGGAAAAAAAGTAGCGACAATAGTTCACGTATATTCACCTGGGAAATAAAAGGAAGAAATAAGGGAAAACTACAAATTACAGTCTAACGTATGAAAATTGTCGAGACAAAACAAACTCATCCTAATGACAAATGCTGGTATATGTCTTTATATGGCAATATTTACGCAACGCACGCGGCATTGCCGTCTCGCTTTCAGCCGTCTAATTGATTCCGGCGGCCGCATTGTTCGTACCGTCAACAACAGCTACCCAGCGACTTTATTACGATTAGAGAACGCGCGGCTAAACGCAACAACTGGGGTATTTGAATAACGCGGGCTTTGTCGAAACGACAACGGCGTGCCACGCAGGCAGCGCGAAACTTTCGGCCTGCCACCGTACAATATGCCGCGCGTTCCAGTTTCCGCGCAGGGTTAAATATTTCATTCTTCGGGGGTATAATTAATTTAAGTCTCTCGACCGGGCGAAATATTTGGTTTCGCGGGCGTATATGCGCGCGCGACTTGAATGTCGGGAGTGATATCTGTATTGTTTACCGAAATGGTGAATTGATGTCGGTCTGCTGTGCCAGCACGGAGAGAACGAAATTAGTGAAAATTACCAAACGGTGAAGTAACTCTGAGACTGACCTGAAAATTCAAAATTTTTACCAATGTTTTGGCAATTTTTACTAAACTTTTTGTAAATTTTACAAAACTTTTTGTAGTAATTGCCAAAAAGTTTGGTAAAAATTTTGAATTTTCAGGTCTGCCTCAGCGTTACTTGATAGTTTGGTAATTTTTACTCAAAGTTTGGTCATTTTTACTGAAACTTTGGTAATTTTTACGGATTTCTTTCGCTCCGTGTGGGCGTTTCGTAAACAAACAGGAGTTTAGTACAATTGTAAACTTTTCTAATTCATCGGTGTTATATTTGAAAGTGTCTATGTGTAGTTTAGACAAAGATATAATTGAAACCAAACGTTGCAGTTTAATTATATTTGTATAGTACGCGCGCGTCTAAAGATAGGTATAAAATAAAAAAAAAAAATATGTATAAATCATCTCTCCCACGCCGCGAGCCCGACAATTTCGCCCGTCAATTAATAAATAAATCGTATCAATTCAGTTTAATGATTGAATATTACCAAGCGCGCCTCCCCGCACGTCATTGTCCGTAATTACCGACGTGATTTACATTTAATAACTGCAATCCATATTTCATCCCCCGAGTGCGCGCGCACACATATACACACTTTCGCGCGCACGCGCGCGCAAAGGAAAATCGTGTTTTAAAGCTTTATCGTCGCACTGCTACGCTCGCTGGCTTCTGTGTATATTAATTTTTCGTAAATCCCCGAAGCCGTAATTATTTTTCCGCCAAAACGCTTTATAATTATGTTCCGACAAATTAATAGCGCATGCGCGCGAGCGCCCGGGGGAGGGAGAGAGAGAGAGAGAGCTCACGAAAAAAAAATGCAAATTTTCCGCGGTAAACCGCGATGAAAAACAGCCCTATTAAAAAATCCATTAAAAAAGGCGGGACGGGCGGGCGAAAAAAAATAATATCCCATTGGGCGCGCGCGACGTCGGCAAATGCATAACGCGCGCTGAAACATGCAATTACGTAAATTCAGACATTTAGAGGCGACGTCAGTCAGTCAGTCGCGTCCGGTTAAATGTGAAATGCGCGCGTGTGTGCTCTTCTTTGGTCTCTCTCTATTTCTCTTTTTTCGTGCGTTGATGTTTTATGTTTCTCTCTCTCTCTCTCTCTCTCTCTCTCTCTCTCTCTCTCGTCCGCTATCACTCCCTTTTTGATAATTTTTTGAGGATTTGCGTTTATGAGTATAGCGTTGCAAAATTTTTAGCTTTATATAACGCTACTTTTGTTCACGATGTTGTGAATGAAGTATATGAAGTTTAAAATAGAAAAACGTGTTTACCCGAGTAAAGTCGATGTGAAAATCTTTCGTTTTGTAATTTTCCATAAAATTGCCAGCAATATAACGTATATACTGGCTAATATATGGGCTGTTTAAGTAACATACACCAAAGACGAAAATTAGTATTTTAATGGAAAAATAAATAACGCCCCCACTTGTAAATCCCGTCGTATCCTGTTTATAATCGATTACTTAACCTCCTTCCGCAGAAACTATACCGATAAAAAGCTCTTTCCCCCCCTTAGACCGTTGCGCTCGAAAGTTTTGCAGACCGGCCACTTTCATAGTAATGCGCGATATCCTGCTTTTTGACTCTCCGGGAGCGCGCGTGCGAGAGAGCAAAAGTTTAACTTGGCAGCGATTTTCCCCGCATTTTTCCCCAACGGTCCGAGATAGGTTATGGTTAATATCGTTCAGAGAACCTTACTCTCCCGTTCATTCACTGGATTGTTAGACTTTCCGTTACTTACTAGTTTACTTTTGCTTCCTTCTTTTTTTTTCTTTTTTTTTTTTAAATACGACCGTGCGCCGCCGGGAGTTCTGAACTGTTGGTTACAGAGGATAATTGCGCACATATTGTGGACTCGCCCCGCGAAAGGTTTCCTTATACTTTTTCAAACTATGTAAAATAAGGAGTTTCTTGCGCAGATAAAAATTTCCTGAGCACTAGACTCTAGAGAAAAGTGCGGGGCGAAACGTTCTTTTTCCCTGCCGGGTAAAATATTCGATTTTCGCGATAATTGGTTCAACCTTCGTTGGGATTAGAATATGCGAATGGTCGTTGTTAAGGATCATAAGTGATTTTAGTTCGCAACAACAAGTATATCCTTAAAAATAAAAATCTGACCATTTGAAAATGTTCGATACAATTTCACACGTTGTCCTTAGATAACGAGACCCACATTAACCTTTACGTGAACTCACTTATTCCTTTAAAAGCAAGCAGCTTGTAAAGTTAAATAAACCGTTAACCCATCGATAAAAACTCTCGAACCGCACGACAAGCCCTTGGCACCTCCGTACAAAACTCTTTCCAACCTCGGCGTGTTTCGCAAGCCACTTCTCCCACCACAACGATGCCATTATTAAATTAAACAGCCAGCGTACTCTCCCAACTTTAACCAACCAACGGCAACACCTATTCTATCCTCTCTCTCTCTCTCTGGCCATAATTGTAAAACAATCGCTCGCTCGCTAGCTCGCGCACGACGCATTCATTAGCGCTGGCGTGCGCTTGCGCCTTCATTATCATGTAAGTCACACTCCGCGCCTTATTACACCCGCTCGCGCATTTTGCAACAACAACAGCAGCAGCAGAGCCGCTGGAGTAGAGAAAAAAGCGAACGCCGTTCTCACAGCCGAGCGATTTTCCCAGCCGCGCTCGCCGTCTATAGCTGCTTTATAAACCATCGCGGACAATGGGCGCGTAAAGTGCAGCCGCGCGTATGAAGACGCGCCGAGAGAGCGAGAGAGAGAGAGAGGATAAGCGCGCTGCTGCCGGAGAAGAAGAAGTTTGTCCTTTTTCGTATGTAAGCATATATCGGAGAAGCAGGGGGGTATAGGTGATAATTATACGCGGGAGCAGAGGCTGGAAAAGAGGCGGCGAGATGTATCGGGTTACCGGGTAGTGTATATACATATATATGGGAGGTTGGCAGAAAATATACAATTTTCGTGGCATATATATTTTTTGTTCTGCAAGGAACGGAGGGTATAAGGAGCGGTAGTATAAAGAAAAATCGATATTTTACGCCGGAGTGATGTCGATGACCGCGCGCGACGGCGCTGTTTTATACGAATGGGACTGGTGATTTATTTATTTCAGCCGCGTGCGTAAAGACGAATGATTTACATAGACCGTTTAAAGTTATCGCGCGTGTCTGAGTCGGGTAAAAGTCTGACAGTGACGGATATAGCTTTGAAGTAAAAAAAAAAAATATATATATAGTGGAACTGCGCGGAAAGCAATAAAGCCGCTATATTATAATTTAAAACCACGACTTGTCGGCAGAGATGTTTTTCAATCCGCAGTGAAATCTTGGGGGTACACGATCGGGATATACGGTCTGGCCTAATTATGCAGATCGCAATAGGGTCCAAATTGAAAGCTGTCACACCGGCATTAAATATCATCGTAATGTCGTAAATAATATCAGTAGCCTAACACCTATTGTTACGCGATCATTGATCTTCAAACAACTTGGTGACCAAATATAATATTCTAACGTATCCACATCGCAATTCATTCGCAACCCTAAACAAAGCTTCACACCGCCTCAACAATATCTCGTTATAGGAAAGACTTCTCATTATAACCCACCTCTCGCACACACACCACACACTCACATACACAGGCGACTTTTTTTTGTATCGAACCTGCTCTCCCGGCACGAGTAAAAAGCTCGCGCGCGCATTAGAATCAACATTTTCACACAGCGATCGTCGTGTCGCT
The DNA here is from genome assembly GCA_030522985.1 of Torymus sinensis. Lineage (NCBI taxonomy): Eukaryota > Metazoa > Arthropoda > Insecta > Hymenoptera > Torymidae > Torymus > Torymus sinensis. Next base: position 14,950 of record JAPYZP010002953.1, read on the forward strand.
CGTTTATACCTCGCGCGCACGGGTTATAAATCCGAGACTCGAGGATATACACGCACACGCGTATATACGACGGACTCGTCGTCGTCGTCGTCCGCGAACAAAGGAGCTCGCGAGAAAATCGAGCAAAAACACACGTGCGCGAGCGAGCGAACGAGCGAGTGAGCGGAGGGGAAAAACGAAGTCAAGGAGCGGGAACGCGCGCCGCGTACATACACACAGCCAGGCGATTAATGACGAAGGGCCGGATTTATTTTTAACCTTCTCTTACCCACACATATGTGTATGTGCACACACAGAGGAATCGAAGGGTATCGAAGGACTGATGAATCGGTGCATTGTGCTCGAAGGTTAGGCGGCACAGTGGTAGCGTGATAGATAGACCGGGAGGGAGGGAGAGAGGTGCGTAATGAGAAAGGAGGATTGAGATATGACGACTCTGGCGAGCTAGCTCGCTTGACCGAATGTGGAACGTGACCATATGGGGAGAGAGAGAGAGAGAGAGAGAGAGAGAGAGAGAGAGAGAGAGAGAGAGAGAGAGAGAGAGAGAGAGAGAGAGAGGGGCGAGAGAGAGAGAGAGAGAGAGTGGAGTCATGGGTTTGCGATGTAAATAAGAAATTACAGCGTGCATGGTGTGTTCAGCCGGAGATAAAGTATTGATTGGATTCGCGAGGATAGAACTAGCAGTACAAGTGTTTACGTCTTTATTTATCTTAATGCTAACTTAGTAATATGGATTGAACATGATTCGTTAGGATTGGCGTGTAATCTTTGAAATGTCTCTAGAATATGTATCCTCTGATTTATCAATACAAGAGTAAGGGACTGTACACTATTTAACTATGTACAAATTACATTTTTGTTATTATATTGCATAAACAAGACTAAATAAATGTCTACAATGTATCTTCACAAAACCAACGTCAAGTAACTTTATACTCCAACATCGTTCTCTATTAAATTAAAAATCCCAGCCTTTAGCCATACCTTCTTGAAAACTCCATCTGGACTCCCCATATATACATGCGCGCACGCAGATACAACACAAACATGCGTAAACATACCAAAAAATTAGCCAAAAATGTTAATCAATGCCCGTGTCGTCGCTCGCGCTCGCTCTCAAGAAAAACAGACGGATGAAGAACGGGTATAAGCGTACATATAAGCGCGCGAGCGAGAGAGCGCCAGACAGAGACGGAGAAAAGTTACGAGGCTGTTTACAGGCGGCTGTTAAAGCGATCTAACTCATGGCCGGCCAATGCACCCGCTGAGCTCCGCGAGAGAGCGCACGCCGGCCACGCGCTGTCGCCGCTGCTGCTGCTGCAGCGCCAACGTTGCGGCCGCCGCCGCCGCGTGCCTTCGTGTGTGCAAGGAGAGAGCGGGAAAGATAGAGAGAATGGAGATGGCGGCGAGTGTTTTCGAGGCTTTTTCAAGAGTTGTTCGATTATTAGAGGCTTTGGGTTAGTTTTGGATAGTGTGCCTAACTTTTGTCTTTTCCGATTTTTAGCGATGGGGGTGTGTTGTTTTAGTAGTTTTTGGTTTTTATTCTATTGAAGTATTATTTGTGAATTTGTTTTGAAAGAATTCCAACACTTTCTGTGCAAACGATATTATCTGGGTCTCGATGGAACAAATAACAAATTATGTAACACGATGTTTTGATAAAAGTTCTTGGCGTGATTGTTGCAAGTATAGTAAACATGAAGCATAATTGAATTTGATAATGAGGAGATAGTCAGCGAATTAATAGTTAGAGGAAAATTTGTAACAATAAAGATTGCAGCAAGAAAGAGGTTGGTTTAGAAAAACATATATTGATTATTAAAAAAAAAAAAAAAAAAAAAAAAAATATCTTTATAGATTATATATTGATACCAATGTCAATTAATAATACAGTGTAATTTTAAATACAAAGGGACTTTGTATGCACCAGAATATATAAGTATAATCATCATACAGCCCCCACAGAACCGAAAGCGCCAACCAGGAAAATGGCATTTCACCAGGAAAAAGCCCTCACTTATGTTTATCATACTTCCCCGTCGGTACACCCGGGCAGCCCCCGTGCGTATAATCATTTTTGCGTTAGCAGTCACGTCAAATTTTAGTGAATCCACGAGAGAACGAGAGAGCATTCGCAACCCCCTTCGCATAAAAAATTTCTCGCGCCATGCCGCTCTTTCATTCTCTCTCTCTCTCTCTCTCTCTCTCTCTCTCTCTCTCTCTCTCTCTCTCTCTCTCTCTCTCTCTCCCTCCCTCTTTCTCTCTCTCTCTCTCTCTCTCTCTCTCTCTCTCTCTCTCTCTCTCTCTCTCTCTCTCTCTCTCTCTCTCTCGGCCGCATCGTTATTCTTTTCTGCCTGTGCCGCTTGCTCGCTCGCGCACGCGCGCGCGGTCAAATGCACGCTTCGACCCAGATATACATATATAAGCCGCAGCGCCACACGTACATATATATGTACGTGCGTATATATACGTATGGTATAGTATAATATGGCGAGAGCGAGCTAACGTTCAGCCTTCGCGAAAATAAGATTGCGTAAGCGGTATTTTAAAGCGGCGCAGTATGCAGCTGGACTCGATGGTTTCGTGCTGCTGCTTTCAAAAATTTTGCCGAAAAATACTGTTTGAAATGTTTCGGTTGGTTACTTGAGTTATCAAATAAAGCATCTGTACACTCAGAAAACAATCTTCCTGCATCAATGAGAATCTGCCTGTCGGAGGAGGATTTTCAGTTAGAAATAGGGCAGGAGAATTTCCTCCTGTAAGAGGATTCCTCTCGTGTAATAATCATATTGCGTAGCAGGAAGATTTTATCGCGGAAAAAAAACATCTTAATTATGTAATTGCACTTATGTGTGCACTTTTTATTAGATACAAATATTTTACCTTGTACAGGAGTATTAGAGAGTACTATAGCAACTGAAACAACTTTTAAGAAAACTGTTTGACGAAAACTCCAAATTGACCAGGAATCGAACTCACGACCTTAGCGTTGGGAAGCTAAGCTTTTAATCACTCGACCACTGAAGCCTTTCATTAATAATATCAAAAAAAGGAATATACTTTACGAATAATCCTCCATTACGTAGGGATACAATCCTCCTACATCAAACCGTACAATCCTCACACTTTTGTCTTTCTGTACAGTTGAGATCATTTTATCTACTTATTTTTTCAGCTTACCATTCATCTTTATATCCGATTTTTTCATTTTCTTCATTATCTTTTCATCTTCTTCATTATCTTTTCATCGTTATGTTATCTAATTATCTGAACATTATATCTATAAACTCTGCGACCAGGGGAGGAAAACCCTCCTGTGGCAGGAGACGACGGTTTCTGCAACAGGATAACAATTCCTCTATGTAGAGAAATTTCTTTTGACTGTAGGCGGATTTTTTCAGGAGGAATATTATTCTGATATGGGAGGATCATTTTTCTGAGTGTAATATTGTTTCGAGTATTTTTTGTCGTGACCATACACAAGACTTGATGTACTTAGACAAATAGCTGGACCTTTCTTCTCAAGGCGAAGTAATTGAAATAACCTTACTCTTATAATATTGGTAGTCGATGACGTACGAGGTATTCAAAGTTTATAATTTTCACTTAATTTTAATGAAAATATTTTAATTAACGAAAAACACGAGTTCAGCAAAATAATTTTAAATTCACAAAAAATAATGCATTAATCAGACGAAGTCTCGAAAACTCACATGAACAATAACTCAGTTAATACAAGCACATTAATCGTATTATCAACTCAAACCACGCTCCAATTAAAATTTTTCCCAAAACTTTATTAATATCCCACCGCACTGCACCGCCGCGCCGGCAAAGTAATTAAAAAAAAACGCTCGCGCGTGCGAGCGCATTTCCGAAACAAACACAAAGTTCGATCGGCGAGATTAAAACTTTGCCTCCCTCCTAACCCCCCCCCCCTCCCAACCCGTCCCAACGGTTTTCATCAACCTCTCCAGTGCGCTTCACTCGAGTTGTGCGCCTGCGCTCGCGGCCATCGCGGGAGGAAAAAAAAATTAACGCGTCAGCAGCCTAAATATTTTCCGCGCACGGCGACAGAGAACATTATCGACGAAACTTTCCTCTCTTGTTTGTCATCTCTGCGCGCGTCGATCGCCCGATTGCGGGCCAGGATATTACAGCAGCGATAGGAAGACAGAGAGATAGATAGATAGAGAGAGAGAGAGAGATAAGATAAGATAAGATAAGATAAATATTTATTTGTAGAGAAATTTACAAAACATTAACAACTCATTTTGAGTATAAAGGAACAATTGTCGTTACGT